>JASKMD010000019.1:7470759-7488259 GCA_030144725.1 Haematococcus lacustris
ACTTGTTTGTGGCTGTTAATAGCGGAGGGGACTTGTAAACAGGGCAACCACCGTCGCGATCACAGTCTTCGTCATCGAAGTCAGATGCAGGCGAGATATGCTCGGACATCGAACAAAGACAGCAGGGAATAGATGCGCGGCGGTCAGCATCACACATGTCACACCAGATGTGAGAGACAGAGCCAGCGCGGCTCCGCCGCGCTGGCTAAAGCTTGAACGCTTTGAAAACGCCACTACACTAGATAGCGACAAAACCGCTGCGTGCTAAAGGATTTAAACACGCGAGGCCGAGCACCGGCGCTAAACAGCTCGAGACCGAAGCCAGCGGCCGCGTCGCTACGCTCCGCGGCCGCTGGCTTCGGTCTCGAGCTGTTTAGCGCCGGTGCTCGGCCTCGCGTGTTTAAATCCTTTAGCACTGGCGGTTTTGTCGTTATCTACTACTTAACACAGCCGTCCGGCCGCGTTCTGCACTCGTTCTTGCCGTGATAAATGGCGAAGCAGCTCCTGATTGCGATGCTGACCCCGACTGGGCCAACAATGCAGTCCTTAGTGAGTCCTACCGCGAAGATACTTTTGTCGTTGCAGAGCTACACACGCTAGGCTGGTGTATCACTACGACGTTACTCTGCTGGGAGCAGGCTAGATAAGAAAGGCTAGCTGTGGCTTTGGGGGTCAAATTTCTAATATGCTGATAAGAAGGACGCTATTGTCCCGTTAGTTCCGTTTTCATGCGTTATAATACTTAATAGCCTGCTGTTTAAGACACTTAGTTCCCTATTATGCTCTTAAAAACGCGGGACGCGGACCATTTTAGAAAAGTGCATAGCTGGTTCAAACTGGCTACCGTTGCAAGTCGCGTATGGTGCTACCACGCCCCGCCCTTCGCTCCAAATCAAAGTGTTGCTCCAGAAGTGCGGCTTCGCCGCACAGAATGTAGCCACAACGCACCTTAAACGGAACTAAATCAGATAGTGGAAGCGCCCGGGGCGTTTTAGGCCCCCAAAAACGCTCGGCCTCGGCACTGGAGCGTAACAGCTCTCGACCTCAGCCAGCAGCCGCGTCGCTACGCTCCGCGGCTGCTGGCTTCGGTCTCGAGCTGTTACGCTCCAGCGCCTCGGCCTCGCGTTTTTAGGGCACCTAAAACTACCGGCGCTTCCACTATCTACTACTTAGCTGGGGGTAGTGGCGGTGATGATGGCGGTAAGCATCGCGAGCGTAAATGCACAAAGTGCGTTGTGCAAGTCAGTGCAGTCGTGCAAGTCAGGCTGCAAGTCAGGATTTCTCTCAAGCACCGTCCGCACTAGCGGTGCTAGCGAAGTATCCTCCGGGGAGCTATAGCTCTCTACATCGCTGCGGGAGGCACACAACAACATCACCATTTATACGGTCAACAAGCTTGTGTGCTTGCCATGCTAGGCGCGACTAGCCGTGTCGAACATCACGCAGCAGCAAAAGAAACACAATGGCTCCTCGGCTTGCTCGGCGGCTTGCTTAGCGGCTCGCTCAGCTCATACCAGCCCAGTACACCCCCAAGGTTCTCAATGAAGCTACTTGCCTGGCTCTGTAGATATCGGGGGCGTCCTTTGTTGTTGAAACGTGGATATTATGTACCGCAAGACCTCTACCAAACCCCCCTTGCACACCGGGTCGTCAGGGTGGAGGCTGATAATGTTAACAATGTGTTAAAGTAGCGTTAACAATGTGTTAATGTCGTAAGCCTAGGGTGTTAACATTAACGGTCGCGCCCTAATGGGGTACCTGCGCTGGGGTTGTTCTGCAATATGCCCACGCCAGAGCAGTTAGCCTTTTATCTGCTAGCTCTGAATGTCATCATGGCAGGTGGCAGCTGCAAAAACACTAGTACAGTAGGCCCGTCCCACATCGGACGGACAGAAAGACATGGCTGCAATGCGTGGCTGGGACGGCTGTAAAGCTACAACCTGTTGAAGGCCCAATGCAACATGTTCATAGCATCAACAGCAAAGCAGTAGTAAAGCAAAGTTAATGTTGTGCCAACATGTCGTTATGCCAATATGTTGTCATGCCATCATGCCAATATGTTGTTACGCCATCATGCCATGTTGGTTGTCGGTTGACTGCTGCCCCTGCTGCTGCTGCCCCCGCTACTGCTACCCTAGGGCAGTGGGCCCGTCCCACATCGGACGGCAGTAGGCCACATTTCTTTAACAACCAACCCGATAGACAGCCGGTCAAGCAAGCCCGCATGCAGCCAAATAAAACTATGCACGTTCCTGGGTTGGCAACGTCAGGTCATGTGTCAGGAAAGAAGTAGAGACTACGCCCTCGCCATCAAGCGTGCTAGCAGGTTTGGGAGAAGCTTCACGGCATGCCCTTGCTATCCTGCCACCAGGGAAGGTCATGTGTTAGGTCAATTGGAACCTGATCAGGTCATGCTCATGTTGACAGTGTGGCCCGTGATTACCTGATGTGCGAGATTGCTATGCCTTACTGAACACTGGCCGCAGCCACCTCCAAGGACATTTGACATTGCACGAGTGGAATGTCTTCACCATGTTGCTGTTTGTTACATAGTGTGGGGCTGCTGTTAAACCCTCCAGCCCTCATGTAGAGCCAGTCATGTCCCCGTTGTCATGCTTGCCGATCCTCAGCTGGTTGTTCATCGCTTGCAGTATTCAGCTGAAGCATCAAATGTATACCATCGCACAATCCCTCTGCACCCATTGCCAACCCACCAGCATGCAACTTGTGATGGCTGGTTTATGCACCGCTGGCCTTCAATTGTGCCATCAACACCCTAATGGAACTCCCTCCACTTCCAGCCTGCTGCCGCACCCAGTTGCATGCTCAAGCTGTTGCCTCCTGCTTTAGATCATGAGGTTGCTGCCGCTGCTGCTGCCACTGCCACTGCTGCCCCTGCCGCCCCTGCCGCCCCTGCTGCCCCTGCCGCCCCTGCTGCCCCTGCTGTTGCTGCCCCTGCTGCTGCTGCTGCCCCTGCTGCCCCTGTTGCTGCTGCCCCTCCTGCTGCTGGTGATGATGCCGCTGCTGCTGCCCCTGCTGCTGCTGCCCCCGCTGCCGCTGCCCCTGCTGCCGCTGCCCCTGTTACTGCTGCCCCTGGTGCTGCTGCCCCTACTACTGCTGCCCCTGGTGTTGCTGCCCCTACTACTGCTGCCCCTGCTGCTGCTGCCCCTGTTGCTGCTGCCCCTGCTGGTGCTGCCCCTGCTGGTGCTGCCCTTGCTGCTCCTACCCCTGCTGTTGCCTGCTGCCTACCGCTGCCTACTGCTGCCTTCTGCTGCCCCTGCTGCCCCTCTTGCTGCTGCCCCTGCTGCTGCTGCCCCTGCTACTGCTGCCCCTGTTGCTGCTGGTGATGATGCCGCTGCTGCTGCCCCTACTGCTGCCGCCGCCGCCGCTGCTGCTGCTGCCCCTGCCCCTGCTGCCCCTGCTGCTGCTGCCCCTGCTGCTGCTGCCCCTGCTACTGCTGCCCCTGCTGCTGCTGCCCCTGCTACTGCTGCCCCTGCTACTGCTGCCCCTGCTGCCCCTGCTGCTGCTGCCCCTGCTACTGCTGCCCCTGCTACTGCTGCCCCTGCTGCCCCTGCTGCTGCTGCCCCTCCTGCTGTTGCCCCTGCTGCTGTTGCCCCTGCTATTGCTGCCCCTGCTGCTGCTGCCCCTGCTGTTGCCTGCTGCCTACTACTGCTGCTGTCGCTGCTGCTGCCCCTGCCCCTGCTGCCCCTGCTGTTGCTGCCCCTGCTGCTCGCCTGGCTGCTTTTCGGGGCTAGACACCTGCCATCAGGTGCATTGGGGACGTGAGGCTCCCTTGCGCTGAAGCAGAGGCTGAGCATGTTTTAACCGCATAGGCAGTGCGCAAAGTGCACGCATAGGCAGTGCGCATAGGCAGTGCGCAAAGTGCACGCCACCCACGCCACGGCCAAGCGCCGCATCCGTGAGGTGCAGCCCAGTCCTGGCCCTGGACTGCGGCTGTCAGTTCAAATTGATGAACCAACCTGCGCTATGTTCATGTCCTTCAAATTGATGGGCCAACCTGCGTGATTTTGTATTTCATTCCGCGCACTGGCGCCACCACGTGCCGAGCCATGATCGCAGCTCGTCTCAAAAAGTCGCCAATCGAAAGTGAATCTCACTGCCCAGTGCGGAGCTGGGGCTGTCTTCTTGTATGGTTGGTGGCTCTGATTAGAGGAGGCTGTGCGCGCGTTTGCAGGCCATTCCGAGCACGTTTTTCATCTTGACCCCCTATTTTTTTATGTAGACTAGGGCAGTGGGCCCGTCCCACATCGGACGGCAGCAGGCCACATTTCTTTAACAACCAACCCGATAGACAGCCGGTCAAGCAAGCCAGCATGCAGCCAAAAAAAACTATGCACGTTCCTGGGTTGGCAACGTCAGGTCATGTGTCAGGAAAGAAGTGAAGACTACGCCCTCGCCATCAAGCGTGCAAGCAGGGCGGAGAGAAGCCTTACGGCATGCCCTTGCTATCCTGCCACCAGGGAAGGTCATGTGTTAGGTCAATTGGAACCTGCTCAGGTCATGCTCATGTTGACAGTGTGGCCCGTGATTACCTGATGTGCGAGATTGCTATGCCTTACTGAACACTGGCCGCAGCCACCTCCAAGGACATTTGACATTGCTCGAGTGGAATGTCTTCACCGTGTTGTTGTTTGTTACATAGTGTGGGGCTGCTGTTAAACCCTCCAGCCCTCATGTAGAGCCAGTCATGTCCCCGTTGTCATGCTTGCCGATCCTCAGCTGGTTGTTCATCGCTTGCAGTATTCAGCTGAAGCATCAAATGTATACCATCGCACAATCCCTCTGCACCCATTGCCAACCCACCAGCATGCAACTTGTGATGGCTGGTTTATGCACCGCTGGCCTTCAAGTGTGCCATCAACACCCTAATGGAACTCCCTCCACTTCCAGCCTGCTGCCGCACCCAGTTGCATGCTCAAGCTGTTGCCTCCTGCTTTAGATCATGAGGTTGCTGCCGCTGCTGCTGCCACTGCCACTGCTGCCCCTGCCGCCCCTGCCGCCCCTGCTGCCCCTGCCGCCCCTGCTGCCCCTGCTGTTGCTGCCCCTGCTGCTGCTGCTGCCCCTGCTGCCCCTGTTGCTGCTGCCCCTCCTGCTGCTGGTGATGATGCCGCTGCTGCTGCCCCTGCTGCTGCTGCCCCCGCTGCCGCTGCCCCTGCTGCCGCTGCCCCTGTTACTGCTGCCCCTGGTGCTGCTGCCCCTACTACTGCTGCCCCTGGTGTTGCTGCCCCTACTACTGCTGCCCCTGCTGCTGCTGCCCCTGTTGCTGCTGCCCCTGCTGGTGCTGCCCCTGCTGGTGCTGCCCTTGCTGCTCCTACCCCTGCTGTTGCCTGCTGCCTACCGCTGCCTACTGCTGCCTTCTGCTGCCCCTGCTGCCCCTCTTGCTGCTGCCCCTGCTGCTGCTGCCCCTGCTACTGCTGCCCCTGTTGCTGCTGGTGATGATGCCGCTGCTGCTGCCCCTACTGCTGCCGCCGCCGCCGCTGCTGCTGCTGCCCCTGCCCCTGCTGCCCCTGCTGCTGCTGCCCCTGCTGCTGCTGCCCCTGCTACTGCTGCCCCTGCTGCTGCTGCCCCTGCTACTGCTGCCCCTGCTACTGCTGCCCCTGCTGCCCCTGCTGCTGCTGCCCCTGCTACTGCTGCCCCTGCTACTGCTGCCCCTGCTGCCCCTGCTGCTGCTGCCCCTGCTGCTGTTGCCCCTGCTGCTGTTGCCCCTGCTATTGCTGCCCCTGCTGCTGCTGCCCCTGCTGTTGCCTGCTGCCTACTACTGCTGCTGTCGCTGCTGCTGCCCCTGCCCCTGCTGCCCCTGCTGTTGCTGCCCCTGCTGCTCGCCTGGCTGCTTTTCGGGGCTAGACACCTGCCATCAGGTGCATTGGGGACGTGAGGCTCCCTTGCGCTGAAGCAGAGGCTGAGCATGTTTTAACCGCATAGGCAGTGCGCAAAGTGCACGCATAGGCAGTGCGCATAGGCAGTGCGCAAAGTGCACGCCACCCACGCCACGGCCAAGCGCCGCATCCGTGAGGTGCAGCCCAGTCCTGGCCCTGGACTGCGGCTGTCAGTTCAAATTGATGAACCAACCTGCGCTATGTTCATGTCCTTCAAATTGATGGGCCAACCTGCGTGATTTTGTATTTCATTCCGCGCACTGGCGCCACCACGTGCCGAGCCATGATCGCAGCTCGTCTCAAAAAGTCGCCAATCGAAAGTGAATCTCACTGCCCAGTGCGGAGCTGGGGCTGTCTTCTTGTATGGTTGGTGGCTCTGATTAGAGGAGGCTGTGCGCGCGTTTGCAGGCCATTCCGAGCACGTTTTTCATCTTGACCCCCTATTTTTTTATGTAGACTAGGGCAGTGGGCCCGTCCCACATCGGACGGCAGCAGGCCACATTTCTTTAACAACCAACCCGATAGACAGCCGGTCAAGCAAGCCAGCATGCAGCCAAAAAAAACTATGCACGTTCCTGGGTTGGCAACGTCAGGTCATGTGTCAGGAAAGAAGTGAAGACTACGCCCTCGCCATCAAGCGTGCAAGCAGGGCGGAGAGAAGCCTTACGGCATGCCCTTGCTATCCTGCCACCAGGGAAGGTCATGTGTTAGGTCAATTGGAACCTGCTCAGGCCATGCTCATGTTGACAGTGTGGCCCGTGATTACCTGATGTGCGAGATTGCTATGCCTTACTGAACACTGGCCGCAGCCACCTCCAAGGACATTTGACATTGCTCGAGTGGAATGTCTTCACCGTGTTGTTGTTTGTTACATAGTGTGGGGCTGCTGTTAAACCCTCCAGCCCTCATGTAGAGCCAGTCATGTCCCCGTTGTCATGCTTGCCGATCCTCAGCTGGTTGTTCATCGCTTGCAGTATTCAGCTGAAGCATCAAATGTATACCATCGCACAATCCCTCTGCACCCATTGCCAACCCACCAGCATGCAACTTGTGATGGCTGGTTTATGCACCGCTGGCCTTCAAGTGTGCCATCAACACCCTAATGGAACTCCCTCCACTTCCAGCCTGCTGCCGCACCCAGTTGCATGCTCAAGCTGTTGCCTCCTGCTTTAGATCATGAGGTTGCTGCCGCTGCTGCTGCCACTGCCACTGCTGCCCCTGCCGCCCCTGCCGCCCCTGCTGCCCCTGCCGCCCCTGCTGCCCCTGCTGTTGCTGCCCCTGCTGCTGCTGCTGCCCCTGCTGCCCCTGTTGCTGCTGCCCCTCCTGCTGCTGGTGATGATGCCGCTGCTGCTGCCCCTGCTGCTGCTGCCCCCGCTGCCGCTGCCCCTGCTGCCGCTGCCCCTGTTACTGCTGCCCCTGGTGCTGCTGCCCCTACTACTGCTGCCCCTGGTGTTGCTGCCCCTACTACTGCTGCCCCTGCTGCTGCTGCCCCTGTTGCTGCTGCCCCTGCTGGTGCTGCCCCTGCTGGTGCTGCCCTTGCTGCTCCTACCCCTGCTGTTGCCTGCTGCCTACCGCTGCCTACTGCTGCCTTCTGCTGCCCCTGCTGCCCCTCTTGCTGCTGCCCCTGCTGCTGCTGCCCCTGCTACTGCTGCCCCTGTTGCTGCTGGTGATGATGCCGCTGCTGCTGCCCCTACTGCTGCCGCCGCCGCCGCTGCTGCTGCTGCCCCTGCCCCTGCTGCCCCTGCTGCTGCTGCCCCTGCTGCTGCTGCCCCTGCTACTGCTGCCCCTGCTGCTGCTGCCCCTGCTACTGCTGCCCCTGCTACTGCTGCCCCTGCTGCCCCTGCTGCTGCTGCCCCTGCTACTGCTGCCCCTGCTACTGCTGCCCCTGCTGCCCCTGCTGCTGCTGCCCCTGCTGCTGTTGCCCCTGCTGCTGTTGCCCCTGCTATTGCTGCCCCTGCTGCTGCTGCCCCTGCTGTTGCCTGCTGCCTACTACTGCTGCTGTCGCTGCTGCTGCCCCTGCCCCTGCTGCCCCTGCTGTTGCTGCCCCTGCTGCTCGCCTGGCTGCTTTTCGGGGCTAGACACCTGCCATCAGGTGCATTGGGGACGTGAGGCTCCCTTGCGCTGAAGCAGAGGCTGAGCATGTTTTAACCGCATAGGCAGTGCGCAAAGTGCACGCATAGGCAGTGCGCATAGGCAGTGCGCAAAGTGCACGCCACCCACGCCACGGCCAAGCGCCGCATCCGTGAGGTGCAGCCCAGTCCTGGCCCTGGACTGCGGCTGTCAGTTCAAATTGATGAACCAACCTGCGCTATGTTCATGTCCTTCAAATTGATGGGCCAACCTGCGTGATTTTGTATTTCATTCCGCGCACTGGCGCCACCACGTGCCGAGCCATGATCGCAGCTCGTCTCAAAAAGTCGCCAATCGAAAGTGAATCTCACTGCCCAGTGCGGAGCTGGGGCTGTCTTCTTGTATGGTTGGTGGCTCTGATTAGAGGAGGCTGTGCGCGCGTTTGCAGGCCATTCCGAGCACGTTTTTCATCTTGACCCCCTATTTTTTTATGTAGACTAGGGCAGTGGGCCCGTCCCACATCGGACGGCAGCAGGCCACATTTCTTTAACAACCAACCCGATAGACAGCCGGTCAAGCAAGCCAGCATGCAGCCAAAAAAAACTATGCACGTTCCTGGGTTGGCAACGTCAGGTCATGTGTCAGGAAAGAAGTGAAGACTACGCCCTCGCCATCAAGCGTGCAAGCAGGGCGGAGAGAAGCCTTACGGCATGCCCTTGCTATCCTGCCACCAGGGAAGGTCATGTGTTAGGTCAATTGGAACCTGCTCAGGCCATGCTCATGTTGACAGTGTGGCCCGTGATTACCTGATGTGCGAGATTGCTATGCCTTACTGAACACTGGCCGCAGCCACCTCCAAGGACATTTGACATTGCTCGAGTGGAATGTCTTCACCGTGTTGTTGTTTGTTACATAGTGTGGGGCTGCTGTTAAACCCTCCAGCCCTCATGTAGAGCCAGTCATGTCCCCGTTGTCATGCTTGCCGATCCTCAGCTGGTTGTTCATCGCTTGCAGTATTCAGCTGAAGCATCAAATGTATACCATCGCACAATCCCTCTGCACCCATTGCCATCCCACCAGCATGCAACTTGTGATGGCTGGTTTATGCACCGCTGGCCTTCAAGTGTGCCATCAACACCCTAATGGAACTCCCTCCACTTCCAGCCTGCTGCCGCACCCAGTTGCATGCTCAAGCTGTTGCCTCCTGCTTTAGATCATGAGGTTGCTGCCGCTGCTGCTGCCACTGCCACTGCTGCCCCTGCCGCCCCTGCCGCCCCTGCTGCCCCTGCCGCCCCTGCTGCCCCTGCTGTTGCTGCCCCTGCTGCTGCTGCTGCCCCTGCTGCCCCTGTTGCTGCTGCCCCTCCTGCTGCTGGTGATGATGCCGCTGCTGCTGCCCCTGCTGCTGCTGCCCCCGCTGCCGCTGCCCCTGCTGCCGCTGCCCCTGTTACTGCTGCCCCTGGTGCTGCTGCCCCTACTACTGCTGCCCCTGGTGTTGCTGCCCCTACTACTGCTGCCCCTGCTGCTGCTGCCCCTGTTGCTGCTGCCCCTGCTGGTGCTGCCCCTGCTGGTGCTGCCCTTGCTGCTCCTACCCCTGCTGTTGCCTGCTGCCTACCGCTGCCTACTGCTGCCTTCTGCTGCCCCTGCTGCCCCTCTTGCTGCTGCCCCTGCTGCTGCTGCCCCTGCTACTGCTGCCCCTGTTGCTGCTGGTGATGATGCCGCTGCTGCTGCCCCTACTGCTGCCGCCGCCGCCGCTGCTGCTGCTGCCCCTGCCCCTGCTGCCCCTGCTGCTGCTGCCCCTGCTGCTGCTGCCCCTGCTACTGCTGCCCCTGCTGCTGCTGCCCCTGCTACTGCTGCCCCTGCTACTGCTGCCCCTGCTGCCCCTGCTGCTGCTGCCCCTGCTACTGCTGCCCCTGCTACTGCTGCCCCTGCTGCCCCTGCTGCTGCTGCCCCTGCTGCTGTTGCCCCTGCTGCTGTTGCCCCTGCTATTGCTGCCCCTGCTGCTGCTGCCCCTGCTGTTGCCTGCTGCCTACTACTGCTGCTGTCGCTGCTGCTGCCCCTGCCCCTGCTGCCCCTGCTGTTGCTGCCCCTGCTGCTCGCCTGGCTGCTTTTCGGGGCTAGACACCTGCCATCAGGTGCATTGGGGACGTGAGGCTCCCTTGCGCTGAAGCAGAGGCTGAGCATGTTTTAACCGCATAGGCAGTGCGCAAAGTGCACGCATAGGCAGTGCGCATAGGCAGTGCGCAAAGTGCACGCCACCCACGCCACGGCCAAGCGCCGCATCCGTGAGGTGCAGCCCAGTCCTGGCCCTGGACTGCGGCTGTCAGTTCAAATTGATGAACCAACCTGCGCTATGTTCATGTCCTTCAAATTGATGGGCCAACCTGCGTGATTTTGTATTTCATTCCGCGCACTGGCGCCACCACGTGCCGAGCCATGATCGCAGCTCGTCTCAAAAAGTCGCCAATCGAAAGTGAATCTCACTGCCCAGTGCGGAGCTGGGGCTGTCTTCTTGTATGGTTGGTGGCTCTGATTAGAGGAGGCTGTGCGCGCGTTTGCAGGCCATTCCGAGCACGTTTTTCATCTTGACCCCCTATTTTTTTATGTAGACTAGGGCAGTGGGCCCGTCCCACATCGGACGGCAGCAGGCCACATTTCTTTAACAACCAACCCGATAGACAGCCGGTCAAGCAAGCCAGCATGCAGCCAAAAAAAACTATGCACGTTCCTGGGTTGGCAACGTCAGGTCATGTGTCAGGAAAGAAGTGAAGACTACGCCCTCGCCATCAAGCGTGCAAGCAGGGCGGAGAGAAGCCTTACGGCATGCCCTTGCTATCCTGCCACCAGGGAAGGTCATGTGTTAGGTCAATTGGAACCTGCTCAGGCCATGCTCATGTTGACAGTGTGGCCCGTGATTACCTGATGTGCGAGATTGCTATGCCTTACTGAACACTGGCCGCAGCCACCTCCAAGGACATTTGACATTGCTCGAGTGGAATGTCTTCACCGTGTTGTTGTTTGTTACATAGTGTGGGGCTGCTGTTAAACCCTCCAGCCCTCATGTAGAGCCAGTCATGTCCCCGTTGTCATGCTTGCCGATCCTCAGCTGGTTGTTCATCGCTTGCAGTATTCAGCTGAAGCATCAAATGTATACCATCGCACAATCCCTCTGCACCCATTGCCATCCCACCAGCATGCAACTTGTGATGGCTGGTTTATGCACCGCTGGCCTTCAAGTGTGCCATCAACACCCTAATGGAACTCCCTCCACTTCCAGCCTGCTGCCGCACCCAGTTGCATGCTCAAGCTGTTGCCTCCTGCTTTAGATCATGAGGTTGCTGCCGCTGCTGCTGCCACTGCCACTGCTGCCCCTGCCGCCCCTGCCGCCCCTGCTGCCCCTGCCGCCCCTGCTGCCCCTGCTGTTGCTGCCCCTGCTGCTGCTGCTGCCCCTGCTGCCCCTGTTGCTGCTGCCCCTCCTGCTGCTGGTGATGATGCCGCTGCTGCTGCCCCTGCTGCTGCTGCCCCCGCTGCCGCTGCCCCTGCTGCCGCTGCCCCTGTTACTGCTGCCCCTGGTGCTGCTGCCCCTACTACTGCTGCCCCTGGTGTTGCTGCCCCTACTACTGCTGCCCCTGCTGCTGCTGCCCCTGTTGCTGCTGCCCCTGCTGGTGCTGCCCCTGCTGGTGCTGCCCTTGCTGCTCCTACCCCTGCTGTTGCCTGCTGCCTACCGCTGCCTACTGCTGCCTTCTGCTGCCCCTGCTGCCCCTCTTGCTGCTGCCCCTGCTGCTGCTGCCCCTGCTACTGCTGCCCCTGTTGCTGCTGGTGATGATGCCGCTGCTGCTGCCCCTACTGCTGCCGCCGCCGCCGCTGCTGCTGCTGCCCCTGCCCCTGCTGCCCCTGCTGCTGCTGCCCCTGCTGCTGCTGCCCCTGCTACTGCTGCCCCTGCTGCTGCTGCCCCTGCTACTGCTGCCCCTGCTACTGCTGCCCCTGCTGCCCCTGCTGCTGCTGCCCCTGCTACTGCTGCCCCTGCTACTGCTGCCCCTGCTGCCCCTGCTGCTGCTGCCCCTGCTGCTGTTGCCCCTGCTGCTGTTGCCCCTGCTATTGCTGCCCCTGCTGCTGCTGCCCCTGCTGTTGCCTGCTGCCTACTACTGCTGCTGTCGCTGCTGCTGCCCCTGCCCCTGCTGCCCCTGCTGTTGCTGCCCCTGCTGCTCGCCTGGCTGCTTTTCGGGGCTAGACACCTGCCATCAGGTGCATTGGGGACGTGAGGCTCCCTTGCGCTGAAGCAGAGGCTGAGCATGTTTTAACCGCATAGGCAGTGCGCAAAGTGCACGCATAGGCAGTGCGCATAGGCAGTGCGCAAAGTGCACGCCACCCACGCCACGGCCAAGCGCCGCATCCGTGAGGTGCAGCCCAGTCCTGGCCCTGGACTGCGGCTGTCAGTTCAAATTGATGAACCAACCTGCGCTATGTTCATGTCCTTCAAATTGATGGGCCAACCTGCGTGATTTTGTATTTCATTCCGCGCACTGGCGCCACCACGTGCCGAGCCATGATCGCAGCTCGTCTCAAAAAGTCGCCAATCGAAAGTGAATCTCACTGCCCAGTGCGGAGCTGGGGCTGTCTTCTTGTATGGTTGGTGGCTCTGATTAGAGGAGGCTGTGCGCGCGTTTGCAGGCCATTCCGAGCACGTTTTTCATCTTGACCCCCTATTTTTTTATGTAGACTAGGGCAGTGGGCCCGTCCCACATCGGACGGCAGCAGGCCACATTTCTTTAACAACCAACCCGATAGACAGCCGGTCAAGCAAGCCAGCATGCAGCCAAAAAAAACTATGCACGTTCCTGGGTTGGCAACGTCAGGTCATGTGTCAGGAAAGAAGTGAAGACTACGCCCTCGCCATCAAGCGTGCAAGCAGGGCGGAGAGAAGCCTTACGGCATGCCCTTGCTATCCTGCCACCAGGGAAGGTCATGTGTTAGGTCAATTGGAACCTGCTCAGGCCATGCTCATGTTGACAGTGTGGCCCGTGATTACCTGATGTGCGAGATTGCTATGCCTTACTGAACACTGGCCGCAGCCACCTCCAAGGACATTTGACATTGCTCGAGTGGAATGTCTTCACCGTGTTGTTGTTTGTTACATAGTGTGGGGCTGCTGTTAAACCCTCCAGCCCTCATGTAGAGCCAGTCATGTCCCCGTTGTCATGCTTGCCGATCCTCAGCTGGTTGTTCATCGCTTGCAGTATTCAGCTGAAGCATCAAATGTATACCATCGCACAATCCCTCTGCACCCATTGCCATCCCACCAGCATGCAACTTGTGATGGCTGGTTTATGCACCGCTGGCCTTCAAGTGTGCCATCAACACCCTAATGGAACTCCCTCCACTTCCAGCCTGCTGCCGCACCCAGTTGCATGCTCAAGCTGTTGCCTCCTGCTTTAGATCATGAGGTTGCTGCCGCTGCTGCTGCCACTGCCACTGCTGCCCCTGCCGCCCCTGCCGCCCCTGCTGCCCCTGCCGCCCCTGCTGCCCCTGCTGTTGCTGCCCCTGCTGCTGCTGCTGCCCCTGCTGCCCCTGTTGCTGCTGCCCCTCCTGCTGCTGGTGATGATGCCGCTGCTGCTGCCCCTGCTGCTGCTGCCCCCGCTGCCGCTGCCCCTGCTGCCGCTGCCCCTGTTACTGCTGCCCCTGGTGCTGCTGCCCCTACTACTGCTGCCCCTGGTGTTGCTGCCCCTACTACTGCTGCCCCTGCTGCTGCTGCCCCTGTTGCTGCTGCCCCTGCTGGTGCTGCCCCTGCTGGTGCTGCCCTTGCTGCTCCTACCCCTGCTGTTGCCTGCTGCCTACCGCTGCCTACTGCTGCCTTCTGCTGCCCCTGCTGCCCCTCTTGCTGCTGCCCCTGCTGCTGCTGCCCCTGCTACTGCTGCCCCTGTTGCTGCTGGTGATGATGCCGCTGCTGCTGCCCCTACTGCTGCCGCCGCCGCCGCTGCTGCTGCTGCCCCTGCCCCTGCTGCCCCTGCTGCTGCTGCCCCTGCTGCTGCTGCCCCTGCTACTGCTGCCCCTGCTGCTGCTGCCCCTGCTACTGCTGCCCCTGCTACTGCTGCCCCTGCTGCCCCTGCTGCTGCTGCCCCTGCTACTGCTGCCCCTGCTACTGCTGCCCCTGCTGCCCCTGCTGCTGCTGCCCCTGCTGCTGTTGCCCCTGCTGCTGTTGCCCCTGCTATTGCTGCCCCTGCTGCTGCTGCCCCTGCTGTTGCCTGCTGCCTACTACTGCTGCTGTCGCTGCTGCTGCCCCTGCCCCTGCTGCCCCTGCTGTTGCTGCCCCTGCTGCTCGCCTGGCTGCTTTTCGGGGCTAGACACCTGCCATCAGGTGCATTGGGGACGTGAGGCTCCCTTGCGCTGAAGCAGAGGCTGAGCATGTTTTAACCGCATAGGCAGTGCGCAAAGTGCACGCATAGGCAGTGCGCATAGGCAGTGCGCAAAGTGCACGCCACCCACGCCACGGCCAAGCGCCGCATCCGTGAGGTGCAGCCCAGTCCTGGCCCTGGACTGCGGCTGTCAGTTCAAATTGATGAACCAACCTGCGCTATGTTCATGTCCTTCAAATTGATGGGCCAACCTGCGTGATTTTGTATTTCATTCCGCGCACTGGCGCCACCACGTGCCGAGCCATGATCGCAGCTCGTCTCAAAAAGTCGCCAATCGAAAGTGAATCTCACTGCCCAGTGCGGAGCTGGGGCTGTCTTCTTGTATGGTTGGTGGCTCTGATTAGAGGAGGCTGTGCGCGCGTTTGCAGGCCATTCCGAGCACGTTTTTCATCTTGACCCCCTATTTTTTTATGTAGACTAGGGCAGTGGGCCCGTCCCACATCGGACGGCAGCAGGCCACATTTCTTTAACAACCAACCCGATAGACAGCCGGTCAAGCAAGCCAGCATGCAGCCAAAAAAAACTATGCACGTTCCTGGGTTGGCAACGTCAGGTCATGTGTCAGGAAAGAAGTGAAGACTACGCCCTCGCCATCAAGCGTGCAAGCAGGGCGGAGAGAAGCCTTACGGCATGCCCTTGCTATCCTGCCACCAGGGAAGGTCATGTGTTAGGTCAATTGGAACCTGCTCAGGCCATGCTCATGTTGACAGTGTGGCCCGTGATTACCTGATGTGCGAGATTGCTATGCCTTACTGAACACTGGCCGCAGCCACCTCCAAGGACATTTGACATTGCTCGAGTGGAATGTCTTCACCGTGTTGTTGTTTGTTACATAGTGTGGGGCTGCTGTTAAACCCTCCAGCCCTCATGTAGAGCCAGTCATGTCCCCGTTGTCATGCTTGCCGATCCTCAGCTGGTTGTTCATCGCTTGCAGTATTCAGCTGAAGCATCAAATGTATACCATCGCACAATCCCTCTCCACCCATTGCCATCCCACCAGCATGCAACTTGTGATGGCTGGTTTATGCACCGCTGGCCTTCAAGTGTGCCATCAACACCCTAATGGAACTCCCTCCACTTCCAGCCTGCTGCCGCACCCAGTTGCATGCTCAAGCTGTTGCCTCCTGCTTTAGATCATGAGGTTGCTGCCGCTGCTGCTGCCACTGCCACTGCTGCCCCTGCCGCCCCTGCCGCCCCTGCTGCCCCTGCCGCCCCTGCTGCCCCTGCTGTTGCTGCCCCTGCTGCTGCTGCTGCCCCTGCTGCCCCTGTTGCTGCTGCCCCTCCTGCTGCTGGTGATGATGCCGCTGCTGCTGCCCCTGCTGCTGCTGCCCCCGCTGCCGCTGCCCCTGCTGCCGCTGCCCCTGTTACTGCTGCCCCTGGTGCTGCTGCCCCTACTACTGCTGCCCCTGGTGTTGCTGCCCCTACTACTGCTGCCCCTGCTGCTGCTGCCCCTGTTGCTGCTGCCCCTGCTGGTGCTGCCCCTGCTGGTGCTGCCCTTGCTGCTCCTACCCCTGCTGTTGCCTGCTGCCTACCGCTGCCTACTGCTGCCTTCTGCTGCCCCTGCTGCCCCTCTTGCTGCTGCCCCTGCTGCTGCTGCCCCTGCTACTGCTGCCCCTGTTGCTGCTGGTGATGATGCCGCTGCTGCTGCCCCTACTGCTGCCGCCGCCGCCGCTGCTGCTGCTGCCCCTGCCCCTGCTGCCCCTGCTGCTGCTGCCCCTGCTGCTGCTGCCCCTGCTACTGCTGCCCCTGCTGCTGCTGCCCCTGCTACTGCTGCCCCTGCTACTGCTGCCCCTGCTGCCCCTGCTGCTGCTGCCCCTGCTACTGCTGCCCCTGCTACTGCTGCCCCTGCTGCCCCTGCTGCTGCTGCCCCTGCTGCTGTTGCCCCTGCTGCTGTTGCCCCTGCTATTGCTGCCCCTGCTGCTGCTGCCCCTGCTGTTGCCTGCTGCCTACTACTGCTGCTGTCGCTGCTGCTGCCCCTGCCCCTGCTGCCCCTGCTGTTGCTGCCCCTGCTGCTCGCCTGGCTGCTTTTCGGGGCTAGACACCTGCCATCAGGTGCATTGGGGACGTGAGGCTCCCTTGCGCTGAAGCAGAGGCTGAGCATGTTTTAACCGCATAGGCAGTGCGCAAAGTGCACGCATAGGCAGTGCGCATAGGCAGTGCGCAAAGTGCACGCCACCCACGCCACGGCCAAGCGCCGCATCCGTGAGGTGCAGCCCAGTCCTGGCCCTGGACTGCGGCTGTCAGTTCAAATTGATGAACCAACCTGCGCTATGTTCATGTCCTTCAAATTGATGGGCCAACCTGCGTGATTTTGTATTTCATTCCGCGCACTGGCGCCACCACGTGCCGAGCCATGATCGCAGCTCGTCTCAAAAAGTCGCCAATCGAAAGTGAATCTCACTGCCCAGTGCGGAGCTGGGGCTGTCTTCTTGTATGGTTGGTGGCTCTGATTAGAGGAGGCTGTGCGCGCGTTTGCAGGCCATTCCGAGCACGTTTTTCATCTTGACCCCCTATTTTTTTATGTAGACTAGGGCAGTGGGCCCGTCCCACATCGGACGGCAGCAGGCCACATTTCTTTAACAACCAACCCGATAGACAGCCGGTCAAGCAAGCCAGCATGCAGCCAAAAAAAACTATGCACGTTCCTGGGTTGGCAACGTCAGGTCATGTGTCAGGAAAGAAGTGAAGACTACGCCCTCGCCATCAAGCGTGCAAGCAGGGCGGAGAGAAGCCTTACGGCATGCCCTTGCTATCCTGCCACCAGGGAAGGTCATGTGTTAGGTCAATTGGAACCTGCTCAGGCCATGCTCATGTTGACAGTGTGGCCCGTGATTACCTGATGTGCGAGATTGCTATGCCTTACTGAACACTGGCCGCAGCCACCTCCAAGGACATTTGACATTGCTCGAGTGGAATGTCTTCACCGTGTTGTTGTTTGTTACATAGTGTGGGGTTTCTGTTAAATCCTTCAGCCCTCATGTAGAGCCAGTCATGTCCCCGCTGTCATGCTTGGCGATCCTCAGCTGGTTGTTCATCGCTTGCATATTCAGCTGAAGCATCAAATGTGTACCATCGCACAATCCCTCTGCACCCATTGCCAACCCACCAGCATGCAACTTGTGA
>JASKMD010000019.1:7490759-7706487 GCA_030144725.1 Haematococcus lacustris
CTTCTTGTGTGATTAGTGGCTCTGATTAGAGGAGGCTGTGCGCGCATTTGTAGGCCATTCCGAGCACATGTTCCATCTTGCCCCCTTATATTTTTTATATGTAGATTGACTTCTTCATCGACTTCGGTTGTCGCCTGAAGGTGTGCGGCCATGGTTGCCTGGTGATGGTGTATGCACTTTGTTGCGTTGTGTCATGCCCCTGTTGTCATGCCATGTGTCATTTCCTGTAGACCACCTGGGCACGGTATGTGGATGCTGGAGGCCAACCCTCCAGCTGGAAGGCTGTGCGCATCATGGTCAACTGGATGCATGGGGCCTCCCACAACCAGCGCTGTCAAGTGCAGAACAATGGTCGACACCAGCCAGGCTCAGGGTGGCGGTATGGCAAGCAGTGTAAGCAATTGTGGAGCATGCTGAAGGTGTGTTCTTGCTTGAATGGCTTCAAGGGCAGATCCAATAAACCGACCCAGTCTACTTCTCTTGCGTTGTAGGCTATTGCCGGTCTCTCGTGCTACATGTCACTGGCCCATTGACATACACGCATGGAAGGTGGGGCCGGTGTGGCGGTGTGGTGCCTTGTGCCGAATGCTCCTTATTCATGCTGGCCTGATGCCTATGTATGACAGAGGGAGTATGTGGAGCTGGTACTGCAAGAGCCTGCATGGCTGTCCATGGATGGCCAAGCTGTTGCACCAGCTGGTCAAGCGGTTCAGCTGCCATCATTGAGTCCGACCATCACTCGATTGCTCTACTGCAAGAATTGGCAGCTAAAGACCTTCAAGAATAAGTTGCAACGCTTGGAGCTCGTCAACCGCATTGATGCTGAGGCGGGGATCAGCCAGTCAGACATGGAGTGCGGACTCCACTTGTTGAGAATTGAGAAGATATCTGGGTGAGTGTGTGTGTTGGATGTGCATGTGTATGTTCTGGTTGGGTACAGGTGGGGTTCAACCTTCCTCTTTACATGTGTCCTTCTTTACAGAGAGGGACCGCGAGGGCACCACCTGCAAGGAGACAAGGCGCAAGGCCAAGGCGCAAGCGCGCAAGCTATTGCAGGCTAAGGAAAAATTGTTGAGCATGGCAGAGTGGCAGGTGCTGGGTACCTCCCAGCAGGCAGCATCTGTGCGGATCCCGGAGACTGTCATCAGCTCCATGGTATCTGGCTCTGCGCCGCCATGGGCAGAGGATGCGGCGTCATCCATGGCCAGAACCCTTCACCATGGCAAGCGCTACTTCCAGCTGTACAGCGATCAGGAGCGCATTGCAGAGCAGCAGATTATCCTGCGCCAGGACTTGAGGCGCTTGCAAGCATGGCTGCGCAGCATGCTGGAGGCGTGCACCCGCTCCTCAGCTGAGCAGAATCCAGGCCAGCGTTTTTATGTGGAGCAGCATAAGGCATGGTTTGCTAGCAAGCTAGAGCATGCGTCTCAGTTACAGTGGGAAGCCTAGGTGCTGTCTGACACTAGTCTCAGAGGCTGAGGCACCAATGCTGCGTGAATGCAGGTTGTAAGGCGTGCAATGCATGCACAACCGCTTACCTAAAACAATTGCTCAAGCAAAGATGTTGAGAAACATTGTCACAACGCCGCTACAAGAACGCTCCAGCCACACCAGCGAAGTCGAACCAAACCTACAAGCTGATTTTATAACCTAGTAGCTAAGTCAGGCGTTCCCAACTACCTGAAAACCACCCCCCTGTGATACGAAGCCCGTATCTCCGCAGCCACTGAGTCAAAAATATATGTAAACAGTGCTTTGAACAGAGGAGAGTCATATCTACGAAATGGCAGACGCAGCAAAAACTATCTCGCTCTCAGCGGTGCTCAGTGCCTGTCCAAAGATAAGCATTTGAATTCATGCGATTTCGCCACATGCGGGGCGCGCCGCACTAGCACGCTTCGCCACGCTGTTGTGAGTGGCACCTGCAACACGCAGCAGCAGTCGGAACATGTTTTGCTTTTGGCATGTGGACGCGACGACGGCAGTTGTGACGACTGGATACCACTATGAGCTTTTGGAGCTGCTGCTGGCGCTAGTGCATTACCGGCTGCTCTACTACGCTTAAACAAGGTGCTAGGTGCAGTACGTGGTGTTGTCTCTGTGAAGGGGCACAGCCGTGCCAATTACATTAGTTGAAGGAAGAACACAAGTACAGATGCATAAGCGGTGCACTAGAGGCTGACGCCCTACGTGCAACAGATAGAACGACACCATACCTGTGAAGGGGCACAGCCGTGCCAACTTCACAGGTGCACCACGCAGCCTAAGCAAGGCTGGTCACACTAAACAAGTATAACCTAGGCAAGTGGTCTTGGACTGACATCCCCACTACACTCCCACTCAGGCCTAGACCATGAAGCCAAGTGAAGGAACGTCATAAGAAAAGAGACTACATGCAAGAGACCATGCGTGTTCATGCAAGCTCACAAGCAGAAATGAAGAAGATGACTTAGTGATATGTTGTTAGGAGGAGATGACATGTGAGCACTATGTAATAGCAGATGATGAAGCAACAAGTGTAGAGCGCATGCAAGCTAGCAGGTACAGACAAGACAGGTAGGCACTTCTAACAAAAGCTGCACCATGACACATGAATTTCAGACTTCAAAGAGGCTCGACCGCTGTACGCAGACATGCCACCAAACCACAGGTCACAGCATAAGCTGGCCTGTCCCACCAGGCTGACTCTAGCCCACTCCCATGCCTTCCTTGCATGCCAGAAACTTCTTGCCAGGAAGCGCCTTGGTCAGCATGTTCCGGCTCGTTGAGGTGCTTACCCTTCATCACCAGCCTCGTGCCATAGGGAAGAGGCAGCTGGCGGGAGTTGCACTCTGGCCATCTTGGCATCCATGGCGCGGCCCCACTCCTCAGCTTCTCGCCTTGACAGAGCCTTGCTGAAGCGGCGCTTGGTGGAGAAGCTGACTGAAGCTGCCTTGCTGCCCACCAAAACCACACTCTCCCTTCTCCCACTGCTCCCAACACCCTCATTGTTGCTGCAGCTACCATTACGTGCTGAATAGCACATGGTGTCGTAGTCATCAAATCTGACAGCTTTGCGCACACGCTCGCCTCGGCGCAGCACAGGCGGTGCTTGCTCAGGTGCGGGCGCAGCCAAAGACTCAGGCGTGCGCTCCATTCCCCCTGCTCCGTCCCCACCTAAGCCTGCCACACCAGCCTCACTTAAGCTACCCCCAACGCCACCTAGACTACCCGGGGCAGCAAGGGGATCACCCACACTGCCCGCTTGTCCCCCACTGCCGCTGCTGCTGCTGACATGGGCGATGGGAGTGACAGCAGGGGCCCTTCCCCTACTACCCTCGCTGCCGCTGTTGCTGCTTACATGAGTGAAGGGGGTGACGGCAGGGGCCCCTCCCCTGCTACCCTCGCTGCCGCTGTTGCTGCTGACCGCACCTCCTGAGCCTACTCCCCCCCTGGATGCATCGCCCAAAGGCGGGGCAGCCAGCTCAGCGGGTGCAAGAACAGCATGAGGCACAAAGCGTTGCAGGACGGTTTGCTCGTCAAACACCACAGACTTGCTGACGTAGATCCTGCCCCCAGCCCAAACCCGGTAAGCCTTTCCCCCCCGCTCGTAGCCAACAAACACACCCTTTACAGAGCGGCTGTCCAGCTTGCTGGCAGGCATGGGGTCATGCACATATGCCGGGCAGCCCCACACCCGCAAGTGCGACACATCAGGCTTGACGCCAAACATGAGCTCATGGGGAGTGCAAGGCTTGCCCGACACGGCACTGAGGTTGTGCAGGTCTGCAGCTGTGCGAAGGGCTTCACCCCACAAGTGCTTGGGGGTGCCGGCGGCCTGTGTCATTGCCCGGACACACTCTTCGAGAGTGCGGTTTATGCGTTCCGCGCTGCCATTCATTTCGGGGCTGTAGGGAGCGGTTTGCTGATGGATCACCCCTTCTGCCCGCAGCCACGCTTGCAGCTCCCCCCCCGTGAACTCACCCCCCCTATCTGTGCGGAGGGCTTTGACGGTGTGCCCAGACTGGCGCTGCAGCTCTGTGAGACACACTATGATGGCTTGAGCTGCTGCTGACTTCTGCCTAATCAGCTCCACTGCCACCAGCCCGCTATACTCATCGAGGACAGTGACAAAGTACAGGTTGCCCGAGGGAGTGGGGCAGTCAAAAGGACCGCAAACATCGCTGTGCACGAGCGCAAGCGGCCGCTTGACAGGCAGCCCCAGCCCTGGATGCTGTACGGCAACGAAGCGGTGCTGCTTGCCCAGCACACAAGGCTCACACACCCCACCGCTGTCCGCAATGGCTTCGCACTGAGCCGCTCTGACGCTGGTGCCCAGCAGCATGTCTTCACGAACTGCCCTGGCCAGCTGCCGATACCCCGGGTGGCCTAGGCGGAAGTGCATGAGCCGCGGGTCATCGCACGAGCGCGCTGACATGCTGACACTGCTGTCACCTAAGGGCACAGGCTTGCTGTTGAGAAGGAACAAGTCCCCAACAACCATGCGAGCCTTGATGTTGTGGTCAGCCCCAGGCATGTGGATGCTGCAACCCTGCCCCGTGAACACAACCTCACCCCCAGCCCTGGCTGCTTTGCCCACTGACAAAAGGCTGCCTTCTGCATCGGGCACGTGCAACACATTGCACAACACCATGCTCCCACCAGCCCCCTCAAACACCACTGACCCCTGGCCAGCTGCTGTCATAGTGCTGCCATTGCCGCATACGATGTGGTGAGGGGCGCGGAGGGGCTGGTAGTCACGCAACAGCTCAATATGAGGCGTTAGGTGGGTACTGCAACCAGAATCCACCAACCACTGACCCTTGAGTAGGTTTGGCGCTACCGCCAGCGCCGCATCAGCGCCGGAGTGCCCAGAGAAAGCCAGACTGCTGCGGTGACGCAGTGGCGACGGGGAGCGGCGGGTGCGGCTGTCCGGCAGCCCAGAATCCCTACCCCTTGGGCCAGGTGTGGTGGGCCTGTCCCCCCGGCTGCGGTCAGCATGCGGGGAGTGGGAGGGGCTGTCCCTGCGATCAGAAGACACACTGGCGCGGGGGCACTCATAAGCATAGTGGCCAAATTGCCCGCAGTTGTAGCACTCGCTGTCAGCCTTGCTGCGGCGCCCATGCCCCTTGCCCCTGTCCCCCCCGCTTCGGCTGCCACCACCACCATCTGATCCTGCCCCTATGCCCCTATTGCTGGATCTGTCTCTGCTGCCACCAGGCCTCGCTGAGAGGGCCAGGCCAGCAGCTTGCCTGCGGGATATCAACACACGCTCTTGCACGAGGAGGCGGGGGAGTGCCTTGTCGAAGGTGAGCGTGCTTTCCTCTGCAAGCAGCTGATTGGCCACTGAATCAAAGTCAGCGGACAGTCCAAGCACAGCCAAAGAGAAGGAGTTGTGGAAGGGCTTGTCAGGGGCGGAGCAGGCTGCAATCTGCTGGTCTAGCTCTTGCGCATGCTGCCAATACTCCTGCACAGGCTGACCAGGCTGCATTCTGATCATCGACATTTGTTGTATGAGGACGGAGCTGCTCGCCAGCACCTTGCTGACGTGCATAGCCTTGAGCTTCTGCCACAACTCGCGGGCTGTGCTGCAGCTCTGGCAAACAAAGCGGTACTTTGCAGCATTAACTGTGCTGCTGATGAAAGCGTGTGCACGCGCATTGATGGAAGCTGACAGCGCTGCAGTCGGCACGGCCTCAGGGTCAGGAGTGGCCGCAGCCTCTACTCCCGACCTACCCTGATCCGTCCCACCCGTGCCCAACCCCGCAGGCGCTGGCGCACAAATAGCTGCATCTAGCCCGCATAACACTAGCGCGTTCTGCACATCAAATTCCCACTGATACCAGTTGTCCCCGTTCAGCTTGGCTATCCCAGCTGCGGCCTGCATCTTAGCACCCTCCTCTGCTCACCGGTGCGCTCACCAAGCGAGTCTTACGAGGTACGGCTTGGTGCACACCAACTGGTTTCCGGAGTCCCGCACATTGAAGTGGGTGGGCCCATAACCTGGTTTCCGACCCATTGAGTGGGCCATTGGGTGGGCCCATAACCTGGTTTCCGACCCATTCCGGAGTCCCGCACATTGAAGTGGGTGGGCCCATAACCTGTGAAGGGGCACAGCCGTGCCAATTACATTAGTTGAAGGAAGAACACAAGTACAGATGCATAAGCGGTGCACTAGAGGCTGACGCCCTACGTGCAACAGATAGAACGACACCATACCTGTGAAGGGGCACAGCCGTGCCAACTTCACAGGTGCACCACGCAGCCTAAGCAAGGCTGGTCACACTAAACAAGTATAACCTAGGCAAGTGGTCTTGGACTGACATCCCCACTACAGTCTCACCTTGCTTTGCTGCCCTCGACTTGTTAGCTGCAGGTGCCCCACGCTCACGGGACGTGCTTGCCGCTGCCAGCTGTTGCTGCTGCTGAGGGGGTGCACCAGCAGGCTCAGCCAGCTCAGGGGTGGTGCCTGCAGGTGTCAGCTGCTGCTGAGGGGGCGCAGCTGCAGCAAGCTTCCCACGGATGTGGGTGCACACGTGGCTCAGGGTACCCTCCAGCTTGCCCCAGCCCCAGCCCCAGCCCCAGCCCCAGCCCCAGCCCCAGCCCCAGCCCCAGCCCCAGCCCCAGCTGCTGCCCCAGCCCCAGCCCCATCCCTTGCCCCAGCCCCAGCCCCAGCCCTTGCCCCAGCCCCACCACCGGGTCTCTGCTCCCAGCCTTCTGGCAGGTGCTGCGGGGTGACTGCTGCTGTCACTCGCAATACGAGCACCTTGCCATGGCGATCGCATGTGCACCCATCAAATTGCAGGTGTATTGCCTTTGCGCGCAATAGTTGGTCTGAAAGCAGGCAGCAGAGCAAAGACATGTGGTTATTCCCAGCCTCAGCCCCCCCTCAACCCTCCCCTCAGCCCCCCCTCCCACCCCCTACCACTCCCTTCCACCCCCTTCCACTCTCTCCCAGCCCCTTCCCACCCATGCCACCCTGCCTTCCCCTTTGCATCTTACCAAGGGTCTTGCGCCGCATGTAGGTGGACACGATGTGGAATTCACGCCCAACTGTGGATGTCTTGCCTGGCCGGTGAGGGTTGGGGAGGACGCACTGCTCAGAGACGAAGAACTGTCGGCACTTGGAGAGGGCACGGCGGCTGACACCTGTCTCTAGATGCAACCTGACGGTGCTCAAGCAGTGGTGAGCATTGTAGGGTGCAGTCCGGGCTGCTGGCCTCCCCACAGGGCTCTCTTGAGTTGGAATGAAGATGTCAGTTGGTGAGGGTGCTGGGCTGAGCTGCTCCCATAGCTGTAGCCATCAGCATGTGTACCTTGTAAGCGGTATAACTTGTCACATACAAACCCAATGATTGAGTTGCATAGTACCACGGACGCGTTAGTGAGTATGCTATAAAAAATCTGTGTGAGGTCAGGCTGTTTGTTCAATGGTGCAAAACATAAAGCGGATCATAGCTGGAGGGGGTGACTAGTCCTTACTGTGCCGCCCACCATTACAGCGATACAGCGCTGCCACACACAGTTTCGAGTTTCTTCACATCCTCGCCAAGCGGCCTGCACCATCAGGAACCTCGCGCAGCCATGTTTGCCGGACTTCAGTGGTGTGCGCCACCGACATGTCGTGCATCGCTAACGGATAGCCAAGGACGTAGCTTACCGGTGTAGCTAACCACGGTCTGCGATTGGGACACATTCGGGGTCACATGTGGCTGCCCGCATCGAAAGACTCCGATGGCAATTCCAGTCTTACATTAAACGCGCAATATCACATCGCAGCAGACGCAACAAACGTTACATCAAAAGATTGAGTAGGTGGGCCGCAGTTGCATGAAGATTGCCAACCCCATGTTGGGAACGCCTGAAGCTAAGGATCGTCCCATCTACGTAGATCTAGGTAGATCTAACTGGTAGATTAGATGGTTAGATAGATCTAACATGCCGGTCTTACGTTAGACCGTCTAATCTAGTCGTTAATGGGGCGGGATGATCCCTAGTCACAAGGATCCCTAGTAGCACTCCTACTTTGGTCTGGGTCAGCCATGGATAATCACCAGGCCACGTTGTGTTGCATATTGCTCAAGGCAGCTGTTGCATGGGTTAGGGTTGTTACTTGTGCCATCCCATCCAACCATCAGTGCCCAACCTATGGTTAGCGCGGGGATGGTTGCCTTCCTGCCTTCCCAACCTATTCCTGCCAGCATCATGCCTTCCCTGTGCCAAGCTGGATACCAAGCGTTGTGTACCAACAACAGTTGCTTGCCAATCCATTCCGGTCCCAGCCAGGGAGCAGCCGGAGTTTGCCATGTCTTTCCAGAGCAATAATGAGAATTTGCATGGCTTCGTTTTGAGCCCATGTGCACCTTTGTTTGTGCACCTTGCTTTGAAGTGCGTGGTAGTAACACCGCGATTTCAATGAGGCGAGGCGAGGCGAGGCGACCATGTGTGCATCCTGGCCACTAATTTCAAATGTCGACGATTCCTGGCCATACATGGTCGCCTCGCCTCGCCTCGCCTCGCCTCATTGAAATCGCGGTGTAAGTCCCGATGAGACCATGTTACATAGCTAATGATGTTTGCATCACGGTAAGACCCGAACCATCTTCTTCCTCTTCCAATCGCTGACGGCTCAACATGTCATGTCATCTGACCAGTAGCCAGTCAGCCAATGTTTGGCTAGTGTGCGTTCTAGTCAACGCAGCTTTCGTAGCTGTGAGTGCAGCTCCTTTACGAATCTATTGGTCTCTGCTCCTTCACGGGTCTTCATGACACGAAAAACGTTGTTGTGCATGGCAAGGTTTGCATGCCCTCCCAGTCCTTCCAGTGTCATGTTCGCCCAAGGTTGTTGAAGGCCTGTGAGAAGAGGCAACGAACAAGTCACAAGGGCCAATAGCACAAGCAGTGCGGCTAGCCAAAGGCTTTAGAGACACACCTCCATGAGCTGTGTTAGGCAAATGTAGATCTGTTGGTGGCAATGGAAGAAGTGGCCATTGGTCGCCTGCACGCATGGCGAAGGTATGTGACTAGACATCATGTTGCAAGCATGTTGCAATCAATATATGGGAGGCAACAAGATAGGCAACAGCAAGCAAATGCACACCTGGAGGGTGTCCACTGTGTGCGCCCACATAGGGAATTGGAGGGGGTGCCTGCCAACCACCTGTGGGCAGCAGTGATTCGTTTTTCAAAACGGCCTAGCTGATCCTGGTCACGAAGGGTCCTGGACCATAAAATGGCTGGTTACGCGGTTGGTCACGACTGGTTACGAAAAATAAAAAACCTTCTTAAACCTTTAATTAATTCTATCATCACCATATATAAAACAATAATTATATCATCACCATACAAAAAAACATCACCATCTCCATCATAATTGTCTGTTATCATCAAAGCTAATGTTCATGATCATCACTATTCCATCACCAGTCCACCCTTGACAGCCCAGCTTACACACCATAGCGCCCCTTCTTGTTGGCAGCATCCAGCCACACCCCAATCGCCTCGTGGTATGGGAAATCTGACACACCATGTGTGACAGTGTGGAAGGCCCTGGCGCACACATTCAGGTGCTCTTCATTGAGCCTGTTGCGTGTGTCATCCTTGAGGTATGCCATGGCTGAGAACATGCGCTCCTCCTCCACTGAGCCTGGGACCATCACCATCGCAAGCTCTGCCAGCCTGCCATACTCAGGCTGCCATACTAGGCTGTGATGGGCTGCTTGCTCAAACTCTGCCACAGCTGGCTGATCCCCATGCCTGGGCTGTCTGCAGCATCACGCATGACTTCAGCAAACTGGGACTGTTGCGTGGCAAGGGTTTCACTGCAGAGGAGGGGAGGGACCTCCGTGCCATCTGACAGGCATGCTTGCTGGCAGTAGAGCTGCTTGATAGCCTCAAGACGTTCCAGGAAGTCCTCATCACTGGGTTTGGTATCCCAGTAGTTGGGGTACACAATTGCCAAGGCCTTGGCATGCCTGCCAGCCACAAAGCGGTGTCGCAGGTCTTGCACCACAGCTTGCGCTGCTGCTGTCAGCTTCTGCTTTGCAGCTGCAATGTGGTGGAGCATGTCAGACTCTGGCACAGGGCCTGCCCGCCCCCGCCTGCCTTGCGTTGGTGCTACAGCTGATAGCTGGTGCAGAGTGTCAGGCCCCTCCTTTCCCCCCTCCACCTCCCCTCCTTCCAACCCTTGCTCTTGCGCCCCTTGCTCCCCAGCCGCAACCCCAGCCCCAGCCGCCGAGTCAATGCACAGGTAGCCCTGGGAGTCAGATGTCAGGCAGCTCCCAGGGGTCAACAAGGCTGTGAGTTCTGGGAAGTCGAGGTCTGTGAAAGGCTGTGTCACATACATGGTGGTGAGGCTGTCCGCTGTGTTGTGCACCTCCTGCGCCAGCTCCTCGACAAAGATGTCACGTTGTTGGCAAATCAGGCTCAGCCGGTGCAGGCGACGCATCATGGGCAGGATGCCATGCGCTGCCAGCAGTGTGGGAAGATCTGTGAGCTGAGCGGTGATGCCCTCAGCGACAGAACCCTCAGCATCTGCCATGTAAGCCACCAGACCTCTGATGTTGGCAGTAAGGGTTTGTAGAGGCTGGGAGAGGCTCAGCCAGCGGGTAGGGACGGCTCTGCCGGGCAGCTGCCCCTTGTGACCCAGCTGCTTGCTGACACGCTTGTATTGCTCAGTGCGAGATGCACTCTTGCAGAAGTGGCGGTTAAGCACATCCACCAAGCGTGTCAGCTGCATCACACACGGGTTCTTGTCCATGACTGAAGCGGACAGGCTGACACGGTGTGCTGCACAGTGCTGAGAACTGCTGAAGGGCGCCAACTGCTTCCTGACCTTAATGGCCAAGCCATTGTGTGACCCAACCATGACACTGGCGCCATCGGTGCCCAGGGCCACAAGCCCCCGCTGCCACAGGGCTCGTGGCAAGCCCGTGTCATCCAATACTGAGAGGAGAACCTTGAACAACTCATCTGCTGTGTGGCTCTCCAGCACCTGATAGTAGCAGTGAAACTACATAAGGTTGGCAAGGGCCACTAGTAAGAGACTCCAACTTTACTGTAGGCAAGCATACCTCTTTCAAGTACAAGAAGACTGGACGCCGCGTGAAGTCCTTGACCACATAGCCATGGACACACATGACAGCACGGTTGTCCACAGTGGTGGCCTCGTCCAAGCTGAGGGACAGGAATGTTGCTGACTGCAATACCTCCAAGTCATGCTTGCGCATGACTGAGTAAAGGGCCTCTGCAATCTGCCATGCGCTGTCGTCTTTCCAGTGCTTAGCTGCAATGGCTGGAGTCCTGGCGACTCTGAAGAGGTCGGGGGTGTGCTCAATGTCTGTCATGGGTCTACCAAGCTTGAGCAGGTAAAACACTGCTGCAAACTGCGTGACGGTGGCTGGATCTTCCATTTGCTCCTTGCGTTTCGCTGCAGCTTTGTCTCGCCCAGTGGTGAGCGCAGCCTTGAAGGCTTGCACTGCTGCTGAGCTCTTCTGTTTGGCTGCAAGGTTCTGCTTGTGTCTGGCGCTGTCCTCATGCTTCTGAATGGTATGCAGATGGCTGTTTAGGACTGAGTCGCAAGCGGTACAGCGCACGCGGTACAAGTTGCCTTGCAAGCCGAAATCTACAAGCCACATCTCGCGGCCTTCGAGCCACTCAGACTGGAACCTGTTCGTGGTACCAGCGGGCCTATTGGCTTTCCAAACACCATCGCTGTGCCCCCGCCTTGCGCGTAACTCGGACATGGCACGAAGCCAACGCGGTTACGAAGCAACCCAGGCCAGCCAACGCAAGGGCCCGTTTGGTAACGAAAGCCGGGCCTCGAAAACTAGCTTTTGGTTCCGATCGTTACGTATTACGCAAAAAACGAATCACTGGTGGGCAGTAGGCGGTGGGCTGGTAGGCATGGCCAGTGAGATGAAGCGGTCCGCAGGGCAAGGCAGGTAGGCAGGGCAGGTGGGCTGATAGGGCAGGCATGTAGGCATGTAGGCAGGGCAGGTAGGCTGTCAGGCAGGTGGGCTGTAAGGCATGTAGGCTGTCAGGCATGTAGGCTGTCAGGCATGTAAGTTGTCAGGCAGGTGGGCTGTCAGGCATGTAGGCTGTCAGGCAGGTGGGCTGTCAGGCATGTAGGCTGTCAGGCAGGCTGTCAGGCATGTAGGCTGTCAGGCAGGCTGTCAGGCATGTAGGCAGGCAGGCAGGCTGTCAGGCATATGACAGGTGGGCTGTCAAGCATATGACAGGTGGGCAGTGGGCATGTGCGCAGGCAGGTGGGCTGTTGGGCAGGCACATCAGCAGGCTGTCTGGTGAATAGGTAGGTGAGCTGGCAGGCTGGCAGGCCAGTAAGCAGGCATGTGGAAGGTAGACAGGCAAGTGCGGCAGGCATTCATACCTGGGGTGATTGGAGCCCAAGGCGAAAGGGCATTGGCCGCACGAAGGTTCAGTTGCACTCCAGGCGTGCTTAACACTCCCAAGCCTGCATTCACGCACAAGGCAATGAACTACACTGTGAGCATTGTGCGTGTAGGTGCGTGCGTGTGAGCATGACATGGCATCTGTTTGTTGGTGTATGTGGCTCGTAAGGCTGGCTGTAGCCATTCCCGAAGGCAGCTACAGCTGGATTTTACGTTTATTGTGTGTAGGGAGGTAGGGGATAAGGCATCATGGGGTAGCATCCCCAATTACTTACCAAGCAGCCGCGTGCCAAGCCCTGAATTAGAGGCGCCTAGCGCACTCAGACTTCCACGCCCAGGCTGCCGTGCGCCAGCTCCGCCAAATGGGCCAGGTACGTTTGCCCTTGGCTGCTGCAAGCCAGTCCCAGCCCAGCTGGTTTGCGCCAACCCATTCCAGCTGCCCAAACCCTGTGCCAGCGGTGCCTGGTGCCAAGGGCGTACCAGCCAAGTCAAGCAACCTCGGACCCAGAGGCACATCTCTGCTGGTGCTCGTGGTTTCGTTGGCTGTAGTGTGGCTTCGCCAGGCGGTTGACAGGCCAAGTCATCCCTATGCCTGCGCTACGAGCCGGACTTCCCTCAGGTTGTGTGTCCAAGCCGACAACAATGGCAGCACCAGGTGAAGGTCCAGGAACCTCGCCTGGCAGTTGCTGGTCAGTGCGTACGCTCGTAACTGCATCATCGCCAGGTGCTGCACGCTGTGTGTCTGCACCTGAGCTGCTGTTATCATCGCTACTGTCCACACTGTTGAAACTAACCTCAGGGGGAAGGAGGTTGGGGGCTGTGGGTTTGCGGGGTTTTAGACTGTTGTTGGAACGTTGAAGGAGGTGCAAAGCTCCCTTCACCAAGGTTGCTCTTGCTGCTCGCTGCAAGACTGGATCGGGGCAGATGAGACCGTTCAAAATGACATGGAGAGAGGTGGTGAGTTGCTGTATCATCTTCAGCAAGAGCTGCACTATGGCAACTCAGAGATGTGGCCTTGCTTTGCTTTCCAGTAGCGCTGAACGAGAAAAAAGATGCCCTGCGGTGCTGACGCTGGTAGCGTGCTCCTAGCCTGTGGAACCTAGTCCGTTTGCGGCTGACTGCTTGATTTTCTGCTTTGGCTAGCTTCTCAGACTCTGTCAAGGCTGCTCTCAAACGGGAAGAAGATGGGGTGCTAGACTTGCCAGCCTTTTGTTTGGCCTTAAGCTTGGCTCTGGGTTTGGGCTCTCTCCTGCACTCGGGAGGCATGGTTCACCTGGAGTTTGGGGGTTAGAAAAAGGGTTGCAGAGCTGGAGGGCGAGTGCTGGAGGGCGAGAGCTGTAGGGCGAGCTTTATAAGACACGTACAGGTCCGTTAACCAAGCCGGGATAGCCAGGACATCTCCCCCGCAGCGAGCGCACACCACCTGTAACCGCACCATCTGTAACCGCTATCGTGCTCGCGAGCAATGATGCCAAGAGTATCAACGCTGCTGCGTTGCGCTACGCTGTGGCGGAGTTATGGGTGTGAGCAGCCCCACCCGCTACTAGCCGTTGGCGCTGCTCCTCAGCTGTTACCGCCGACAGTGCCCACACTGCGTAGGGATGGCCTTACACTGCGCAGGGATTAGCCAGTTGTCGACGATTTTGTGGCCATGTGTGACCGGGAGACTTAACTGTTGCGACAGCTGCTGAGGCGCGTGTTCCTGCTTCTCTAATCAATTCTGTTCTCAAATTTGCAGCGCCCATGGCCGCACAACACCTAGCGCTGACCGCAGCAGTGGGGCAATTCGTGCAGGCACAGCAGACAACAACACAGGCCGCGCAGGCTGTGCAGCAAGCGGTGGCGGAGTTACCGCTACCTGGTGTGGCTGTCCAGCAGCAGGTGCTTCAAACCATACAGCAGATGCAGCAGCAGATGCAGCAGATGCAGCAGCAAATGCAGGCGCACCAGCAGCAGATGCAGCAGCAAGTGCAGCAGCAAATGCAGGCGCACCAGCAGGAGATGCAGCAGCAAGTGCAGCAGCAGCTTCAGGCGCACCAGCAGGAGATGCAGCAGCAAGTGCAGCAGCAAATGCAGGCGCACCAGCAGGAGATGCAGCAGCAAGTGCAGCAGCAAGTGCAGGCGCACCAGCAGGAGATGCAGCAGCAAGTGCAGCAGCAGCTTCAGGCGCACCTGCAGCAGACCCGCGCAGACTTCCGCGCCGTGTCCAATTCAGTGGCCCGACTGCACAACAGCAAGGTGGCGCGCAACCAGGCGCTGCAGTGGCTGCACAACGAGCAGGGCCAGCTGCCAGTACACGTGCCCGTGTCCAAGAGTTCCATCCACGAGGTGGTGTTGCAGCAAGTCAACGCGCTGCTGCAACACTACGGCCTGAGGGAGCGCGCCGCGGATGCGAACATGGGCGTGAAGGACCGCCGCTTTCTGCTGTTGGAGTATTTGGGAGCCGAGTCGCCCGAAGCTGCTGCCGTGGCCTACTAGCCACGCTGTGAACCAGTGATGGGTGGAACGCAATGATGTTTGTCGTTTACAAGGAGCGAAGGTACAGCCATTCTGACAAACGGATCGGCTTGCCTCGGGAAGAGCGTGATTGGAAGCTGCAAAGCCGCGCACATGTAAAAGCTTGGGGAATGATACACATTTGTTCAGGATAAATGGAAACTGTTGTTGCGTCTGCGTTTTGCGTGTCTTTATTTCCTGGAGGTACACTAGCAGTGTAAAGCCATGTACGATCAAGGCTTCCGGGCTGCAGCCTTGGCAGTGTACCAGCACTTTCGGAACATGAAAACCGCAGCCATGGAAGATCAGCTTCGGGTGGAGGTGGCAGGGCTGAGGGTGCAACTAGGGCAGGTGGAAGGGCGGTGCCTGGCCTGCTGCCGGGTCAGGTGGTGGGCGTGGTGCCGGATGGCTGCGTCCTGGTCGTCACGACGCAGGGCGTGGACACTGACCCGGCCTGGCGCCATGCAGGGGGCAGCGAGGACTGGCAGGTGAGCTGAGGGGGAAAGGTGGCGAGCCAGGTAGCCCTGCCCCTGCCCCTGCCCCTGCCCACTGCCTGCTCTCCCTGCTGCCCTGCCAGGTGTGTTGTGCGGGCTGCGGCACCCAGGACGATGACGGGGAGCGCATGGTGGCCTGTGACGTGTGTGGTGTGTGGATGCACACGCGCTGCTGCGGGTGAGCTAAGGAGGCGAGGGTAGAGGGGAAGGGATAGGGGGGCGCAGCTTTGGGGCTGGCGATCAGGTAGGCTGACCTTGTTGAGGTGTTGGACCTGGGACCTGGGACTCGCATGCAGGGCTATGATGGCCTCGCCTGGACCTGGTGTCTGCCCCTGACGCTGACCCATGCCCCTGACGCTGACCCATGCCCCTGACGCTGACCCATGCCCCTGACGCTGACCCATGCCCCTGACGCTGACCCATGCCCCTGACGCTGACCCATGCCCCTGACGCTGACCCATGCCCCTGACGCTGACCCATGCCCCTGACGCTGGCCCATGCCATCGCTCAGAGTCAAACCTTGCAGCCAGATGTCGTAGCACATCAGCCAACATATCTTAAGCGCTGAGCACGACCCGGGCACTGCTCGACATTCCGTTCTGCGGAAGTTGATCTTAGCTGACATCACTAGAGTCGAGGCAATGCAGCTAGAGGGTTGTCAAGGGGGCACGCTCATGGCATTCTGACGTCCGTCTTGCGTGTCGACGAGTATAAAATTTGAACTGAGCTCTTGACAGCTAGTTAACTGTTGTTTGGAACCGCAGGAAAATGCCGGGGCATGCCCCAGGGAACCTACGGCTTCAACACAGAGCAATCCTTATCTTAGCTCTGGCAGCATTGGCAGGTCAGCATTGCCACTATTCTGTGTCAATCAGCCATGTGTGTTGGCAGCGCCACATCCGCGCTTGCCCCATTGCATGCAGGCCTTGCAGTGGGTCAAGACCAAGCCTACCCAACGTTTGATGCAAACACACCTAATGCTCCTCCAGCGCCGCCTGCCTTTCCTATTGAGTCTAACTCGGACAGCTCGGAGACAGTGGCAGCGCTCCTACGCTTCCCCTACTGCAGATGTGATGACTACAGATGCTCCATCAACCCGCATCGTCTAAACTATGTCACAACCATTAACACGCCAACGACATCCACTCTTAGATTTCGCATCAACAGGGTGAGCTGTGTCATGTGCAGGCATCGTGTAGCATGTGCCATATCATGTTCGGCTCTGTAATGTTGGGCTGCATCATGGTACCGTGCACTGTAAGTTGAGCAATGACACATTGTGTTGTGACCTGGTGGGAGTGCAGGTGGCTAATGGCCCCGTGAATGACCCCTGTTACAAGGCCATCCTCGCAAACCTGGGCAAGATCGAGATCAGCATAGGTCAGCGGCTCGTGCAAAGTGGGCTAGCAGCAACAGTGATGAGACCTGGCCCTCACTCCTCCCTATGCCGGTGCTTGCAGACAAGGCCTGTGGGCCTATAATAACTGCCATATTGGTGAATGGCGTGCAACGCAGCATGTACTACGATGATGAGTTTGCACAGGTGCGTGCTGAACTCTGTGTAGCACTGCTACAACAGTGATTGATAGTCTGGGTGTGCTTTTGCGTCATGTGTGCAGTGCTGTGCGCTCTATGCAGGGCAAGGTCCGTGCAACAGCTCTAAACTTCAACAGGACTGTGGCCGATAGAGCTGTGGTGGACATCCGTATGAATGGCAGCAGCTGCAACAGCTTGAGCAAGTTTGGGGCCTCGCAGGATGTCTCGCTTGTGTATGCTATGATGGAGAGCAGCAATCACCGCTGTTGCCCAACCTGCGTGGAGCAACTGTTCCCACCGCCCTCCCCTTCACCTGCACCTCCCCCTCCCTCCCCGCTCCCTCCCAGCCCTCCTCCTCCCTCCCCACCTTCACCCTTGCCACCCTCACCCCCCCCACCTTCTCCCTCTCCGGCCCCCCCTCCTCCCCCTCCACCCCCTCCACCCCCCCCTCCTCCACCCCCATCCCCAGCACCACCAGGTCCTCCTCCACCATCACCCGTACCTCCCCCTCCCCCCCCTCCCCCTCCCCCCCCTCCTCCTCCACCCCCTTCCCCAGCACCCCCCCTCCCGCCTCCGCCATCACCAGTTCCCCCCCCTCCCCCCCCACCTCCTCCTCCCCCTCCCCCTCCCCCACCTTCCCCTTCACCACCTCTCCCCCCATCTCCCCTCCCTCCCTCTCCGCCTCCCCCCTCACCACCCCCACCTTCACCACCTCCGCCATCAGCTGTCAAGAGCACAACTCCCAAGTGCGACTGCATCTCAGCCTACGTGCCGGAGGCTTCCCGCTGGAGACTCAAATCCAAGGGTGTGCGGGTGAGACCAAATGAACAGGCAACTAGGTCCATCGTCTGCCTGCCAACCCCAACACCTGCTGTGCCCTCTGACCTGCCAGGATTCCGGCGACCAGCTGCTCTACAGCTTCGAGCTGAGCCTAGCACCCTCCTCAGGGTGTGCGCCTGCGGGCTACAGACAAGGCAACTGCTGCGACGCCACCTTGGACACAGTCGTTCTCAGCCTGGTCGACGGTAGGGCACAGCAGTAGTGTTATTTTTTTCATTTGGCGAGTTAACAAGTTTATAGGGCAAGTATGGCCCAGCACTGCACAGCATCCCTCCATGCAGGCATGTTTGGGAGTTGTGCGGTGTCTTCCTGCTGTCTCATGCTGCTCTGCCTGCTCCCTGGGAAACAGGGTGCCCGCATGGCCCTGTGCCCGCAGGCTTGTATCCCTTTGTGGGCTCCGCCTACTACACCCTGGCTGACGGCAGCGTGCGTGGCACCTTCAAGCTAGCTGTGGAGCAGTTTGGTGTGGGCATCTCCCAGTATCCATGTAAGAGGGACTCCCTCATCTGCATGACAGCTGCAAGGCTTTGTACCGCACTACTTTCAACAATACTGCACAATACTCTATTTGTACCGCACTACTGTCATCATGAATGCATCATGCCCCACCTGTGAACTGTGGCTGCAGTGAATGGTCAGGTGGCCCGCGACTTCTTCGTCACCAACTTCACAGACCCCCTGACCACCTACACCCTGACAGTGCCCATCTCCAAAGCGTCTGGCTGGACCAACACTCAGAAGTTTCCCTGCCGCCCCTCCGCCCTGTCCCCTGGGGATGAGGGAGCGTGCGACTACCAGGTCATTGGCTCACAGACTGTGCCCGGCAATGCCACCAGCATCCTGGGAGCGGCGGAGTACAACGTGCCCAATTGCTGCCCCAACGGGGTGGTCACCTGGTTCCCTGGCTCTGATGACACCTGCTGCATCGACAACCTGGCAGAGAACCCATACAGGTCAGGGGCAGGCCACTGCCAGCACCAGCCTTTGTGGCAGACACACGATGTGGACCACTACCTGTGTAGGTCGTCCTGGCTGTGTCGTGAAGAGTGCACCTCAGCCCAGATGCAGCCCTGCTAGCACCAAGGTCGTGCAGCAGGCAGGTTTCTGCAGCTGTTGCTGCTGCTTGCTGTGCTTGCAGGCTGATGTTCATGGGTCAGCCAGCTGACAACATGGAGTTTGACTTCACGCTACAATACTCGGCAGTGCCCAGCACAGGGCTGCCCCCTGACCCTGCTGTCACCAACTGCTCAACGTCTGATGTCGACCAGGTGCGCACAGGGGATCCATCATGCACTGCCTGGGCAGCCTGCGGCTTGCGTGTCTGTATGCAAGCACCTGGGCATGAGAGCAGTGTTGGTTACAGGATTGCTTACAGGGTCCACCACCAGGCATGTCTGTCATAAAACACAAGGCCTACATTCACCAATGTGCACCCTCTGCTCTCCACACTCTCTGTGCAGTGAAACCATGCTGAGCTTTGCCATACGCTGTACCCAGTAGTATGTTCGTCTTACCTGTTGCCCGCAGATCTTGCTGGTTGTGGATGCGCTGTCTGTGCCTGCTATCCAATCCGTGCTGGTGGGCGGCGCCCCCACCACATGGCTGCGTGAGACAGACCCCTACCGCGCATGGATCCGCATCCTCAACCTGCACCACACCTCCACCTCCCCCACCAGCGTCACTCTGCAGCTCAACCGCCCCCTCCAGCCTGCAGAGCTGTGCACAGCCAGCGTGGCCACCTCCACCCTGTGTGAATATGTGCTGCGGGGCAACTTTGAGACAACCCAGTCAGGGGCCAGTAGCTGGAGCTGCTGCCCCCACGGAACCACCCCAGCCCAAGTGGTCGGCTGTCCACCAACCCCATGAGCAACTGGTGCTTAGAGATGCTGTTCCTTGGCGACAGCAGGATGCAACCATTCATGCTCAACCTGGGTGCCTGCACATTGCATGTAGCACTGCAGATCAGCCCTAGACAGCCCTGACCCTGTCATCCCTTGGGGGCGCAGGATTGGCAGCATGCAAATCCAGGACCTGCTTCTTTGCCCATGTCGGCAGCGCCTCTGGTTGGGAAGCGCATCTGAAGTAGAGATGGTTGGAGGGCAGGCTGTGCGCTAGAGGGAGGAGGAGGTCATGGCAGGCTGTCCATTGTCAGCTGAACATGATGGCCTTCCATTAGGCAGTGTCTTGGTATGATCTGTCACTTGCGTGTAGTAGACACGCCAGCAGCTGTGCTATTGCAAGGTGCTGTTGTGCTGGCTTCAAACTGCTGTCAACTGGCTGACCGTTGGCTGGGCAAATGACAGGCCAGGTGTACATGGACGCCCATCGAATGCCATGTTACTACCCATATGTAATCTCTGAACATAAATTATGTTCAGCAGGACGTGTACTGCTCTTGCCTGGGTACCCCGCACTAGGTACACCGCCGCGGTTTCTAGATAGGTGGCTTACACCGCTCAAGCCGTCAGCTGTTAGGCTGCGTGGACGCCTTCCCCCTCTAGGGGTTCGGGACTTTCTGTAACGCACTGCAAAGCAAGGTGCACATAGGCTCAACATGACGTCATGCAAGTTCTCATCACTGTTCTGGAAAGTCATGGCAAACTCCGCCTGCTGCCTGATGGAACCCGTGGCAGTGTACTCAAAGATGAAGTGCATGGCGTCATCCACTACCCCCTCTGTGCATCTTGTGCATGTGCGATCAATAAAAGTTACCCCCTCAAACCCAGCCTTCTCCACCCCCAAACTGCTGTCGCCTAACCTGAACCTAGTCAAGCTCGTGCGGACTTATGTAGAGAGGTGTCTGTTCAGCAGGTAAGCTGTCTGTTCAGCAGGTGTGATTGATGCCAATGCCGTCCCCATGCGTGAACCATGCAGCATACGAACATCTCTCCCGATGCACCGTCTCAGGCAGTCTAGGGTCTCCCTTAAACCCAACCCAACGCTTCCCCCACCTCTCGAGCCACTTGACTTCCATAGCCTTGGTGCCTCGGACCATGTCCGGGCTCAAGGTGAACTCACCCCCCATCAGCTCTCTGGCGGCAAGCTGGAACAGAGCACTCCAGCTGGCCTGGCACCTCCTGCCTAACTCCACATCTGCCTTGATGACCCTCATTAGCAGGTCGCTGTGGGATAGTTTGGCAGTGTTCAAGCTCTTGCATGCAGCCCTAAGCCAGTAAAGCTGGAGGGGCAGCTGCCCCAACTCATGCAGCACCATCAGGCCTGACACTAAGCTACGTACCCTGGCAGCAAACCTGAGAAAACTGAGCATGCGTGTTTGCACTGGGTTTGGGAGTTGCACACCATGCCCAAGGAAGGCAATGCCCCATACGCTAGGAATCCGAGCCACATAGAATTATATGGACGCGCCCTACCTATACCTGGCTGCCATACAGCCCCAATGGGAGCACGAACGCTCTAATGAGATGACACAGGGCATGAGGTGACACACAGCCGCGGTTTGCACCTAATGTGACTGTTGCCAATGTAAGTGTTACCAATGTAAGTCACGAGAGTGGAGACAGTCGCGAAGTACCATTTACTACAGAGCGTGATGAAGGGCAAGAAGCGCAAGGGCAGTGGGGCAGGGCTGGGAGGGGGTGGGGCAGGGCTGGGAGGGGGTGGGGCAGAGCTTGGAGGGGGTGGGGCAGGGCTGGGAGGGGGTGGGGCAGGGCTAGGAGGGGTCGGGGCAGGGCTGGGCAGGGAGGGGAGGGGCAACGCAAGGCTGGGAGGGGGTGGGGCAGAGCTTGGAGGAGGTGGGGCAGGGCTGTGGTGGGGTGGGGCAGGGCTGGGATGGGGTGGGAGGGGCACACCTGCTGCAACCCTGGGCTGGTGAGCGGGGCAGAGGGCAAGGCAGGAGGGGGCTGCAGCTGCTGCTGGAGCCCTGGGCTGGTGAGCAGGGCTGAGGACAAGGCTGCTTCTGCTGCTACAGCCCTGGGCTAGTGAGCATGGCAGAGGGCAAGGAAGGTGGCTACTGCTGTTGATGATGCAGCCTTGGGCTGGTGAGCATGGCAGGGGACAAGCCAGGCAAGGCAAATGGGCGAGTCTGGGAGGGGGTGGAGTCCAGGATGCTGCACTGGCGCTGTCTTCTGCCGCTTCTTTTCTGCACTCTTTCCTGGACTTCTGGGCATTTGGCCTGCAAAGAAGAACATGTTATCATGATGGTGTGCTGAATGGGGGTGCTTGTCTGTGATTCCAGCTGGAACCTGCTGGCTGTGGTGCTGGGTCAGAGTCGTAACCGCCTGCTGGGTCGTCTGTTCAGTCGTCTTCTACTAGCCGCTGACAAGCCTCGCCAAGTTTCAAAGCTTTGCGAACTGGAGGACTTCGGCCTATTCGCTTGCTTTGGAGACGGGCCTGGTGCGTTCGGGTTCACGTTAAGTCTCTCCACAGCACACATCAACAGCAACAGGGGCCCAAGTGAGCGGTCACATGTCTGGGTGGCCTACGGTTGGCACACAGGTACAAAGGGGATATTTCCAATGCGGGGAAAATGGCTGGGGTAGCAAAAAGCGAGGAGGGGAGGGCGGTTAGGGACCAACCACCGCCATCCCCCTGGGGGAATTTCCCAACGGCGCAAACGGACTCGCAGGGGAACGGCTCAGGCGCTCCCAACTACCTGAAAACCACCCCCCTGTGATACGAAGCCTGTATCTCCGCAGCCACTCAGTCAAAAATATATGTAAACAGTGCTTTGAACAGAGGAGACTCATAGCTACGAGATGGCAGACGCAGCAAAAACTATTTCGCTCTCAGTGGTGCTCAGTGCCTGCCCAAAGACCGACATTTGATTTCATGCGATTTCGCCCCATGCGAGGCGCGCCGCTCTAGCACGCTTCGCCACACTGCTGTGAGTGGCACCTGCAACGCGCAGTAGCAGTCGGAACATGTTTTGCTTTTGGCATGTGGACGCGACGACGGCAGTCGTGACAGTTGGATATCATTATTAGCTTTTGGAGCTGCTGCTGGCGCTAGTGCATTACCGGCTGCTCTACCACGCTTAAAGAAGGTGCTAGGTGCAGTACATGGTGTTGTCTCACCTTGCTTTGCTGCCCTCAGCTTACTAGCTGCAGGTGCCTCACGCTTACGTGACGTGCTTGCCGCTGCCAGCTGTTGCTGCTGCTGAGGGGGTGCACCAGCAGGCACAGCCAGCTCAGGGGTGGTGCCTGCAGGTGTCAGTTGCAGCTGGCTATGCAGACATGCCAGAAGGGGCAATGTGTCCCAAGTCTCAAGACGAGCTAGCACATCCTGGGTGTGGCGGTAGAGCTCAAAAGCGTGCAGGCCGTCATCCTTGCTGGCCCACATGAGCTCGGGCACCAAGAAGCTCTCCCCAACAACTGCCACCACGCTGAGCCTGAGCAGCAGGCTGTTGTCCTGGAGCAGCTGGCTAAGGGTGACAGCCCATGGTGGAGACCGATCCTTCTGCCGCTCAAGCAGCTGTGACACGGCATCTCTCGCATGCGCCCAGACGCGCAGCATGGACACCGTTGAGCTGATGTAGCTGGCCCAGCGGGTGTCACACGGCACCCGGTAGATATGCACCTGACCCTGGAGGCAGGGTGTCGAGCAGCCCGTAGGGAGTGATTGGTAGCTGCCGCTCTGGATGCCACCTGCTGCAAAGCCGTGTGCTCACCCTGCAGGCGTTGGTGTGCTGAGGTCTGCGTAAATACAATATCTATGCTTCTTTGTTCAATGGTGATGCACGTAAGAGTAATCTTGGATAATAGCTGTAGGGAGGTGACTAGACCCCACTGTGCGGGTTTGCAAGCCAGGCGCCCACCATTACAGCGATGCAGCGCTGCCGACACACAGTTACGGGAATCCTCACATCCTCGCCAAGCGGCCTGCACCATCAGGAAGCTCGCGCAGCCATGTTTGCCGGACTTCGGTGGTGTGCGCCACCGACATGTCGTGCATCGCTAACGGATAGCCAAGGACGTAGCTTACCAGTGTAGCTAACCACGGTCTGCGATTGGGACACAACCGGGGTCACATGTGGCTGCCCGCATCGAAAGACTCCGATGGCGATTCCAGTCTTACGTTAAACGCGCATTATCGCATTGCAGCAGACGCAGCAAACGTTACATCCAACATGATGGAGTAGATGGGCCGCAGTTGCATGAAGATTACCAACCCCATATTGGGAACGCCTGAGAACGGCAGTTGGACGGCGGTTAGAGAGGGAATAAAAATTCCCCCGCATTGGAAAAACCCCCTCATTCCCCCGTTACCCTGCAAAAAAGTCCCCCGCATTGGAAATACCCCAAGTCACGAGAGTGGAGAGTGGAGACAGTCACACCAGTCGTACCATTTACTACAGAGAGCGATGAAGGGCAAGAAGCGCAAGGGCGCGGATGAGCCCAAACTGCTCAACCCAAGCAACCTATACCAAAGCCCAAGGGTAGGCTGGGTAGGCCCCGTCTCGCCACAAGGGAGGGCGCAAGAATCGAGCCCCGCCCCGCCCCGCCCCAAGGCTTCGCAAGCACATGAGTCAAGCACCCCAGCTGTACTGCAGTTCGCTGCGATCACATGCATCAATGGCAGTGGCAGTGGCAAGCCAACATCATGTCTTACCACCCCAACCTCGGCCGTGGGCGTCCATCACACCATAAAGTATATTGCAATTGGTTTGCGTGCCTTGTCAGCGAACAACGGGCTGCGAATGGCAGGTTTCATTGCGTCAAGTTCAAGCTCAGCAGAAACGTGAAACCGACGCGTTTTTGCAAGGCAGTCAGTCGCACGAGGGCTGCCATGGAACAAATCCGTCACACTACAGCCCTTTGTATAATTGCGACAGCTGCTGAGGCGCGTGTTCCTGCTTCTCTAATCAAATCTGTTTTCAAATTTGCAGCGCCCGTGGCCGCACAACACCTAGCGCTGACCGCAGCAGTGGGGCAATTCGTGCAGGCACAGCAGACAACAACACAGGCCGCGCAGGCTATGCAGCAGGCGGTGGCGGAGTTGCAGGCGCACCAGCAGCAGATGCAGCAGCAAATGCAGGCGCACCAGCAGCAGATGCAGCAGATGCAGCAGCAAATGCAGGCGCACCAGCAGCAGATGCAACAGCAAATGCAGGCGCACCAGCAGCAGATGCAGCAGCAAATGCAGGCGCAGCAGCAGCAGATGCAGCAGCAGCTGCAGGCGTACCAGCAGCAGAACCGCGCAGACTTCCTCGCCGTGTCCAATTCAGTGGCCCGACTGCACAACAGCGAGATGGCGCGCAACCAGGCGCTGCAGTGGCTGCACAACGAGCAGGGCCAGCTGCCAGTACACGCGCCCGTGTCCAGGCGGTCCATCAACGATGTGGAGTTGCAGCAGGTCAACGCGCTGCTGCAACACTACGGCCTGGAGGAGCGCGCCGCGGAGGCAAACATGGGCGTGGTGGACCGCCGCTTCCTGCTGTTGGAGTATCTGGGAGCCGTGGCGCCCGAAGCTGCTGCCGTGGCCTACTAGCCACGCTGTGAACATGGGTGGAACGTAATGATGTTTGTCGTTTACAAGGAGCGAAGGTACAACCATTCTGACAAACCGCGTGTGATTGGAAGCTGCAACGCCGCGCAACATGTACACGCCGCGCACAAAGCTTGGGGAATGATACACATTTGTTCAGGATAAATAGAAACTGTTGTTGCGTTTGCGTTTTGCGTGTCTTTATTTTCTGGTACACTAGCAGTGTAAAGCCATGTACGATCAAGGCTTCCGGGCTGCAGCCTTGGCAGTGTACCAGCACTTTCGGAACATGAAAACCGCAGCCACCGTTCTCAAGGTCGGCGTGGGGACCATCCACAGGTGGGTGACCAACGGGACCTCCACCCTCCCAGCCTACCTGTACACCCACGTCCGCGATACTGAGCTGCGCACAAAGCTGGAGGCATACGTCCGCTGCTACTCCCGGCTCTTCGCCCGCGGCAGCTACGTGGCCAACCTCGAGGGCCATTCACTCCCTACCAGCCGACCTGCCCCAGCGCATGGAGCAGGTGGTCGGCCTGCCGACCGCCGCGCTGTGCGACCCTCCCGCGCTGCCGGAGGACGAGAACCAGGTGAAGAAGTGTTTCCTGCCCGAGCGCTGGCAGCCGGAGCTGCGGCCAGCGGCCGTGCAGGAAGTGCTGGACCGCCACGGCGCGCTGCTGCAGCCGCAGCTGCCGGAGTACTCCGCTCTGATGGCCAACACGGGCTGGGACAACGCCCTGAACCACATGGGCACGAGCTACCTTGGACACGTCAAAGTGCAGGTCTGCACCCACCTGGCCAGGCGGCTGCGCGCCTTCCTCAAGTCCGAGAAGCACGCCGTCCACCGGGCACCGAGCGCGCCACCTACGCCTGGACGCTGTTCAACGGGCTTCAGGCGGCCCGTCACCTCGCTGCAACGCGGACGACTTCGCCGCGACCGCCCCGCCCCGCCCGCCCCGCCCCGCCCCGCCCCCGCCCCGCCCCGCCCCGCCCCGCCCCGCCCCGCCCCCGCCCCGCCCCGCCCCGCCCCGCCCCGCCCCGCCCCGCCCCGCCCCGCCCCGCCCCGCCCCGCCCCGCCCCGCCCCGCCCCGCCCCGCCCCCGCCCCGCCCCGCCCCGTACCGTACCCCGCCCCGCCCCGCCCCGCCCGCCCCGCCCCGCCCCGCCCCGCCCCGCCCCGCCCCGCCCCGCCCCGCCCCGCCCCGCCCCGCCCCGCCCCGCCCCGCCCCGCCCCGCCCCGCCCCGCCCCGCCCCGCCCCGCCCCGCCCCGCCCCGCCCCGCCCCGCCCCGCCCCGCCCCGCCCCGCCCCGCCCCGCCCCGCCCCGCCCCGCCCCGCCCCGCCCCGCCCCGCCCCGCCCCGCCCCGCCCCGCCCCGCCCCGCCCCGCCCCGCCCCGCCCCGCCCCGCCCCGCCCCGCCCCGCCCCGCCCCGCCCCGCCCCGCCCCGCCCCGCCCCGCCCCGCCCCGCCCCGCCCCGCCCCGCCCCGCCCCGCCCCGCCCCGCCCCGCCCCGCCCCGCCCCGCCCCGCCCCGCCCCGCCCCGCCCCGCCCCGCCCCGCCCCGCCCCGCCCCGCCCCGCCCCGCCCCGCCCCGCCCCGCCCCGCCCCGCCCCGCCCCGCCCCGCCCCGCCCCGCCCCGCCCCGCCCCGCCCCGCCCCGCCCCGCCCCGCCCCGCCCCGCCCCGCCCCGCCCCGCCCCGCCCCGCCCCGCCCCGCCCGCCCCGCCCCGCCCCGCCCCGCCCCGCCCCGCCCCGCCCCGCCCCGCCCCGCCCCGCCCCGCCCCGCCCCGCCCCGCCCCGCCCCGCCCCGCCCCGCCCCGCCCCGCCCCGCCCCGCCCCGCCCCGCCCCGCCCCGCCCCGCCCCGCCCCGCCCCGCCCCGCCCCGCCCCGCCCCGCCCCGCCCCGCCCCGCCCCGCCCCGCCCCGCCCCGCCCCGCCCCGCCCCGCCCCGCCCCGCCCCGCCCCGCCCCGCCCCGCCCCGCCCCGCCCCGCCCCGCCCCGCCCCGCCCCGCCCCGCCCCGCCCCGCCCCGCCCCGCCCCGCCCCGCCCCGCCCCGCCCCGCCCCGCCCCGCCCCGCCCCGCCCCGCCCCGCCCCGCCCCGCCCCGCCCCGCCCCGCCCCGCCCCGCCCCGCCCCGCCCCGCCCCGCCCCGCCCCGCCCCGCCCCGCCCCGCCCCGCCCCGCCCCGCCCCGCCCCGCCCCGCCCCGCCCCGCCCCGCCCCGCCCCGCCCCGCCCCGCCCCGCCCCGCCCCGCCCCGCCCCGCCCCGCCCCGCCCCGCCCCGCCCCGCCCCGCCCCGCCCCGCCCCGCCCCGCCCCGCCCCGCCCCGCCCCGCCCCGCCCCGCCCCGCCCCGCCCCGCCCCGCCCCGCCCCGCCCCGCCCCGCCCCGCCCCGCCCCGCCCCGCCCCGCCCCGCCCCGCCCCGCCCCGCCCCGCCCCGCCCCGCCCCGCCCCGCCCCGCCCCGCCCCGCCCCGCCCCGCCCCGCCCCGCCCCGCCCCGCCCCGCCCCGCCCCGCCCCGCCCCGCCCCGCCCCGCCCCGCCCCGCCCCGCCCCGCCCCGCCCCGCCCCGCCCCGCCCCGCCCCGCCCCGCCCCGCCCCGCCCCGCCCCGCCCCGCCCCGCCCCGCCCCGCCCCGCCCCGCCCCGCCCCGCCCCGCCCCGCCCCGCCCCGCCCCGCCCCGCCCCGCCCCGCCCCGCCCCGCCCCGCCCCGCCCCGCCCCGCCCCGCCCCGCCCCGCCCCCGCCCCGCCCCGCCCCGCCCCGCCCCGCCCCGCCCCGCCCCGCCCCGCCCCGCCCCGCCCCGCCCCGCCCCGCCCCGCCCCGCCCCGCCCCGCCCCGCCCGCCCCGCCCCGCCCCGCCCCGCCCCGCCCCGCCCCGCCCCGCCCCGCCCCGCCCCGCCCCGCCCCGCCCCGCCCCGCCCCGCCCCGCCCCGCCCCGCCCCGCCCCGCCCCGCCCCGCCCCGCCCCGCCCCGCCCCGCCCCGCCCCGCCCCGCCCCGCCCCGCCCCGCCCCGCCCCGCCCCGCCCCGCCCCGCCCCGCCCCGCCCCGCCCCGCCCCGCCCCGCCCCGCCCCGCCCCGCCCCGCCCCGCCCCGCCCCGCCCCGCCCCGCCCCGCCCCGCCCCGCCCCGCCCCGCCCCGCCCCGCCCCGCCCCGCCCCGCCCCGCCCCGCCCCGCCCCGCCCCGCCCCGCCCCGCCCCGCGGTATGCTGGCTAGGCCCTCGTATGCGACTGGCTCAATCTTATTCCATTAGCTGGCGCTGCCCTTCCGCTTCATGGCTTTGAGCTCGGCTAGCAGTTCTACGGTCGCCACATCTCTCGTATGCACTACCAACGCAATGAATGCCATCGGGTATCGCAGCGACTTATATATGACCCGCGGTTACGGCCACACCGGCAGTAACGGTAACTTGTGCGTCCTGCGTCCTTTGCAATCTCGCGATTTTGCCGTCGCGTGTATGGTTCAAGCGTGAAAACTACGGTCAAACCTACGGTATTGTACGGTCAACAGACGTACCTACGGCTGTGATGAAGTTTGAGCCCTCCCGGTGCAGTTGTTGTTAGCACCGGAATGTGAGGGCGTGATTGCCAGCGGCCTGTCCGCGGAGTGTACGAGTGTGACTGCCGTATATATGGTAGACACCTGGTAGGAGACGGCACCCTGATCTGGTGTCGTCTTCTGCCCGTGCACTTCCAACAGGTAGGCGCATACTATGCGCTAACCTGTTGTGGCAGATCTATGTAAACCCTGATCTGGTGTCGTCGTCTGCCCGTGCACTTCCAACAGGTTATGGGCCCACGCCCAGACGTGTACAAACGACGCCAGTGAGTTGCCGGCTAGGGGTCGTGCAGTTAGCTCTAAGCTGATTGGCGATGGCAGCTCCCAGTTCCAGCTACCAAATGCCTGATCTCGATGACACCTCTTGGCGCAACTGGAGTATGCGTGTGGAAGGTTTCCTTATTGAGAACTCTCTTTGGGACCTCGTCGAGACCGGCGTCACCGCTCTCCCTCCTGCGCCAGGATCGTCAGCCAGCGCAGACGCGCGCGCTGCTTACTCAGCAGCTCAGACCACCCACCGTGCCCAGGTCTCCGTGGCCAGACAGACGCAGCTGCAGCAACAGCTCAGCATGATGCGTATGCAGCCTGGTGAGACAGTCGCAAATTTTTTCAGCCGCATCCACCAACTCAAGTCAGATCTCGAGGCGTGCAACTGCAGCATCACTCGTGGAGAATAAGGCCGAGTCGGCGATTTTAGGTAAGGGGTACTGCAGATAGCCCTTTCAAAGGCCGTTCCATCGCCATATGTTTCATGATTTTAATCGACGTGGTTGGGCTGTAATCGGCCTTTAGCTGAAGGTGCAGAACCTTGTGCAGGGTTTCGCCAAACCGTGCACAGGGTTTCAAATGGCTCAGCCCCTAGGTGGCCGTCAAGCCAGTTCTTGACCCTGTGCAGGGTTTCATAGACCGTGTGCAGGGTTTCATTGACCGTGTGCAGGGTTCCAAAGACCGTGCACAGGGTTTCATAGACCGTGCACAAGGTTTGGTGTGGCTCAGTTCCTAGGCGTTTCCGACCGTGTGCAGGGTTTCGCTGACCGTGTGCAGGGTTTCAGAGACCTAGTGCAGGGTTTCATAGACCTCGCACAGGGTTCCATAGACCGTGCACAGGGTTTGGTGTGGCTCAGTTCCTTACACACGAACTCCTAGCTACAACTTGCAACAACATCGCAACACACATGTCTTGACGCACCAACACCCCGCAACACCTCGCAACAACATCGCAACACACATGTCTCGATGCATTAACACCCCGCTACACCTCGCAACAACATCGCTATCACCTCGCTACACCACTGCAAACAACATGTCTTGACGCACAAACACCTCGCAAACACCTCGCTACACTACTGCAAACAACATGTCACGACGCACAAACACTTCGAAACAACTCGGTACACCTCGCTAAACCACATGGCACGGCGCTCGACAACCCCGCAAAGACATGTACAAGACACCACTCATGGCATTCGCATTCCTGGATGCCTCTCCACACATGCCCTCTCTTAGCTGCCACTCCTACTATGTGCACTCTTTGCTGCCACTCATGGCATGCGCACCCCTGGCTGCCAGTTCTGGCTGCCGGTCCTGGCCATTGCACTTGGCTGCTGTTGACAGCTAGGAGGTGGTGGTGGTGATGGGGGGAAGGCTGCACCAGCCGCGCTGCAGCTGCCTCTTGGCTGATCATGCCTTGCACCACCTGCCCCATAGCAGCTGGCTCCTTGTTGCTCTCTTAAGGCTCCTTGTTGCTCATGCCTTGCCACACCTGCCACATGGCAGCTGGCTCATGGCTACACACGTCATGTACCACCTCATGGCTGCCACTCCTAGCTGCCGCTCCAGGCTGCTGCTCCGGGCTGCTGCCCTGGGCTGCTATTGATGGCCTGGGAGGTGGTGGTGGAAGTGGGGTAAGGTGAGGGTAAGGTAGGGGAGGGGCTGCAGTATAGCGCAGGAGGGGGGAAGCGGAGCGACACGGGTGAGTTTGTGGGTAAGGGGAAGGACAAGGGAAGGGTGTGACCATTAGACCTGCAGCAAACAAGGGGCATGCTAGCCATCAGGCTTGGTACCAAGAGCCACAAATCTGCTTCATGCTGGCCACTCACCGTTTGCTGGGGTGGCCACTCACCGTTTGCAGTGGACTGGCGTTGCAGCATGTGTAGGTCACCCCGGCCTTCAGCCTCACAGCCGGTGCTCGTACTGCAGGACGGGGCTGGGGCAGGGTGCTGGCTCTCCTCCCCCTGCGTTTGCGCATCTGCTTGTGCCCAGCCCAGCTGCTGCATGCCCCGCCCTTCCCCGTCTTGCTCCTCCTCAGGGAGGTTGCTCTGCTGCTGTGAAGGTGGGGGGGGTTCCACGGGGATATGGCTGCTGGTGGAGAGGGGGGGATGGTCTGTGGGGCAGGGGGGAGGCTGGCTGCTGCTCATCACTAGGGATGGCAGCAGGCTGCATGGTGGCGGTATCAAGATCCATCACGTTGTCGTGCTCTTCTAGCCAAGCGTGAAGGCAGGGGAACACCTCGGCTGTGGCTCGTTTGCCCTGCAGGGCACACGAGTGGGGTGGGGTGGGGTGGGGGTGGGGTGGGGTGGGGTGGGGTGGGGTGGGGTGGGGTGGGTGGGGTGGGGTGGGGTGGGGTGGGGTGGGGTGGGGTGGGGTGGGGTGGGGTGGGGTGGGGTGGGGGGGGTGGGGTGGGGTGGGGTGGGGTGGGGGGGTGGGGTGGGGTGGGGTGGGGTGGGGTGGGGTGGGATAGGGGAGGGGTGGGGTGGGCAAGGGGTGGGCGTGTGACCGTCACACCTGCAAGCAACAAGGGGCGTGCGCACGGTAAGGCTGGGCAATGGGGGCCACTGATGTGCAAGGGGCTGGCCACTCACTGTTATCTCCATGTGCCATTGCTGACTCCTTGCTGCCTCCTTGTTGGCTGCTGCTCCTCCCTCCTGGCTGTGCCTCCTGGCTGTGGGGGGCATGGGCCTCTTGGCCTTGGCCAACCACTTGCCTTGCCCATGCCTCCTGGCTGCCACTCCTGGCTGCCGCTCCTAGCTGGTGCTCCTGGCTGCCGCTCCTGGCTGCTCCTCTTGGCTGCTCCTCTTGGTTGCGCCTCCTGGGGAGTGGTGGGTCTGGCAGGTGGTGCCACCAAGGGTGAGGGTGAGGGTGAGGAGGTGAGGAGGGGGGTGTGAGGGAAGGAGGTGAGGGGGAGGAGGTGAGGGGGAGGAGGGAGAAGAGGCATGGGAAAGGAGAGTGGAGTGGAGTGGAGGGGAGGGGGAGGGGAGGGGGCCTGTTGCTCCTTGCTGCCGCTCTGGCTGCTGAGCTGACCATCACACCTGCAGCAAACAAGGGGCGTGCTAGCGGTTAGGCTGGGTACAAGGGGTCACTTATGTGCGTGGGGCTAGCCACTCACTGCTTGCTCCATGCGGTCCCTTGATCATTCCTTAGGGGGAGGGAGAGGGGGAGTGGGGGGTCTGGCAGGTGGTGGTGGGCAGTGTGGTAGGGAGGAGGGAGGAGGGAGGAGGGAAGAGCGAGGAGGGAGGGGGGAGGAGGGAGGAGGGAAGAGCGAGGAGGGAGAAGGTACGCTTTTGCTCTTGTCCGCCGCCCTGGCTGCCGCTACTTGTTGCCGTTGTGGTTGCTGCTTCTGGCTGATGGAAGGTGCCACTGCGCCTTGGCACCGAACCTGCTCAAGCAACACATGGCACATGACACATGCCACGCTCCAACCTCGCGGTCGCACCTCAGAGTCGCATCTATGCATCGCACCTTTGCAAGCTACCTTTGTGCCGTTCGCCCTCAACTCTGTGCTTGATCACAAATACCCTATTCCTTTCGCTGATCGCTAATGGCTGCGAAACCGAGCTGCATGCTGGCCTCTTGGCTGACGACTGATGGCTGCGAAGGCTAGCTGGCCCGCATTTCATGGCCGGCTGCGAGGCTGCGCATTTGGGCGCTGTCGATGTCGCTGCTGCTGAGTTTGGGATGGACGTGTCGCGTGTTGCGTGTTGCTGCATTACTGCGGGCTTTGCGAGGTCGACATGGTTTCCTCTCATGGCGCCTCGCGACCTCATGGCACACCAACGGCATGCTTGGTGGCAGCTAGCGCAGATCCCAATACCAAGCCCGTCAGTTTTCGCGCTCTTGCATGCAAGTCACATGCACAAAGCGGGGTTGGCGAAACCCTGCACAGCGTCTATTGAATGACTTAGGTGAAATCGATGCTTTGATCGGAGACCCTGCACAAGGTCGAGTCGAAACCCTGCACTAGGTTAGCGAAACCCTGCACGAGGTCTGATTGACTTAGGTGAAATCAATGCTTTGAGCGAGACCCTGCACAAGGTCGGTGAAACCTTGCACAAGGTTAGCGAAACCCTGCACAAGGTCAGGATTGACTTAGGTGAAATCGATGCTTGGATCGAAACCCTGCACAAGGTCGGCAAAACCCTGCACTAGGTCTCAAAACCCTGCACAAGGTTTGCGAAACCCTGCACAAGGTCAAGTGAAACCCTGCACTAGGTTTCAAAGGCTAATTGTGCCTCAAACAGAGAATAAACCTAGTGCAGGGTTTCAGTAACTCGGCCCCCATTCCTTACTGGCTTAGACTTTGCACATGCTACCAACTAGGTTGTGCTTCTATTCTGATGACTGACAACTCCTCATACTCAGAAATTTTAAAAAATAACTTCAGTCAGTAAGCACCATCTCCCTTAGCCAAATTCGGGGTGAGGGCTCAGCCACTGGTCCAGCAGCTCCGCAATGATCAAGAATTTCACTTTAGCCCAGGGGAGTCTTCTCCTCCACTAGGTTACAGCAGCCTACATACCAAGTCTCAGAAAGAAGAAGAAGAAGACTACGCCGGTATTCACCGGCGTGCATTAAGGGAGGAGCTACCGCCTGGGGCGCGGCCTGCTCCCACCGTCGAGAAGCAATAGACCCCCTACCCCCCCCCCCCATTTAGTAGCTCGTAGCCTGTAGCTGTTCTTGGCAATGGAGTGGGCTGCCTCTACCGCATGTCTCGTGAGCTTGTTTAGTAGCTTGATGACGTTGTTTTGGGTGACCCCAAGGGCCAAAAGGTGTTGGCGCGTGTGTGTTTCATATGTAATGCCGCCTATACCTAGTAGGATTGGTCGGATCTCGACCGTGTGGCCTTCCTTGCGGATGGTGTGTGCCAGTTTCGTGTGTTGGTTGAGAGCTTTGTCCAGTTGTTCTGCCCATCTGGAGTCCGCACAGTATTTGATTTCTATGATAGTGACCCGTTTGATGGCTTTGCCACGTTTGCCCGTCTTCTGTAGGGGCGTCACCATGAGGATGTCTGGTCTGGTGGTATTTTTGGTCGTTGCTGTCCTGAGGCCAAGTGCCCGTAGTGTTGTGTGTAGTGTGTCGTTAGGGAGGTCGAGGTTGTCTTTTGCACCCTTCTCCCAGCTGCCGGTGTCCGCAAACCGGATGCACCCGCCGAGGGTTCCTTTGCTGATGGCTTTGGCGATAAGGCGGCCGGCCCCGTTGTGCCTTTCTTGCACAAGTGGTAGGGTCGCGCTACAGCCCGAGAGGAGGTGTGTGGCACTGTCAGCCTCCCCACAGAGTGGGCAGCGGTCGTCTGCCGCCTTTTTCCAGCGCATAGCCAGCTTTTGGTTGTAGAGCCCTCCGGTTCGGTAGAGTAAGGCGGTTCTTTGCGCAGGGATGGAGATGTTCGTGTCGGTCATCACTCTTTCGGCCGCTCCCTTTGCCGCAGCTTTGGTGATATCTTGGGTCATCTGATAGTAAATGCTGTCTTGGTTGGCGAGGCCTAACTTGTGCCTGCTGTGCATGTGTGCTCGCACGCTATGGCGGCAGTCCGGCAGTGGGGCGAGGATTTCGCCGTCGGTCCCGTTGCTTAGCCATATGCCCCTCTCTTTACGTGTTGTCGGGTGGTGCCCTTGTGTGTTGGCTTGTTCCGGGTGTAACGCTGCGTGCTTAGCAAGGGCATCTGCGCCTTCGTTTCCGATGACGCCCGAGTGGGCCTTGACTTTGAAGAATTGGATCGTGTCGGGGCTGTCGACGATGAGGGTGGCGATGTCTGTCAGGATGTCGTTATGTCTATGATTGATGAGGGACATAGGGTTAGCGAGAGCTCGGCGGATCTGATAGAGGGAGCAGAGGCTGTCGGTGGCGATGCGTCTGGCTCCCGCTTTGAGTGCCGCGTGTATCGCTGTGAGTTCTGCTTTGTTGATGGTGTTGTTCTCTGGGTCGTTCAGTGCAATGGTAATCAGGGCGTTGTTTTCTGGAATATAGACCCCCGCCCCGACGCGTGCCGGGGCTGGCTCGGATGTCTTAATGCAGCTCCCGTCAGTGTACGCTACAGTGGTCCATTCGGTGATGGCCATCCGTGGTAGCGTGGTAGAGTGGTGTGTGAGCTGGTGTTGGTTGCGTGAGTGCCCCGGCGTAGGTAGGGCCCTGTCTAGCGGGAGGCGGAGGTACTGTTTGTGGCCACTGGGGAGGGTGGCTGGCTGTCTTTGGTTATTGGGTCTGTGATGGAAAGGGTGTGTCTCCCGGTCCGGATGTAGGGCAGTGGCTGTGCTCGCCATCCATCCTTGCGGGTTGCCTTTGGTGGTGAGTAGTTGCCCTGCCTCATTCCATATGACGTAGACGAGGAGGGTGGCGTGTTTGCCAAGTTTGGAGCAGTTGGTATTGGTGAGAGGTATGCTGGCCAGGTGCTGGCAGTACTCTGGGTACCGTCTCAAGGTGTCAATGTACTTGGGGTAAGAGATCCCCTTTTTACCAGGGATCAACATGATGGTGGCCATGGCCTCCTCCTGGTGTGCTGAGTGTATAGCATGGTTAACGCATTTCAGGGCCACCGCATCATCGGCTGGTACGTTCCATGTGGACAGCCCAGTGTGACGTACGAGTAGGCAATTGTGGTGTGCGCCAAAGGCGGTGTCATTGATGTCGGGGCTCCAGTAGGTAGTAGTTTCTGGTCTAACTGTGAGTGGGTCCGCCCACCTCTGGACGGTACTTGTAAAGGATCGTGTGGTGTGCAAGGTGGTAAGGGCTCTGTCCTGTGCCAGTCTCATGGGGTGGCGGCTGCTCTGTGTGTCTTGTCTCCTTAGGAGGGCCACCAGTTCTGTGGCCAGGTTGCGTGTGTGTGGTGTGTGTTGTAACCAAGCGTGTAGGTGTTGGTGTTGCTGTTTGGTCAGGAGGCCTACTGTGCGACCCGACTCGTCGTGAACCGTTACGTGTTGCACTAGGTTGTGTTTGGGCATGATGGGCTCCCCCGTGCTTACGTTCATCGCGGGGGTGGTCATGTGGGGGTGCAGTTGGAGGAAGGTTTCGCATCTGCCCGTCCCGACGATGTCCGTCTGCGGGTTAATGGGGTACGTGTGGAAGGTGGCCTTCGAGTGAAGGTTGGTGCACCGGGGCAGCCAGGTGTGCGGGTCCGGTAGTCCCTGCCGGGTGTGTGTTGGCAGCTGTGTGTCAGGCCGCGCGTATCTAGCTTCGTGTATCCTCTTATTTTCCTCTTCATAGTCGCTGCGTCGCGCCAGGTAGTCCAGGTGTGCCGTGATGAGAGGTGCCGGTTCGAGGGTGGGGCGCCAATGAACTCGTATAAGGTCCGATTGCGCTGATAGACGCATAGTCGTTTTGAACTCGTTGCTGCCAAACTTGCATATTGGGCACAGCCAGTGGCTTGGTTCCTTGTGTCCCGACAGGAGGGCTTCCTCAAGGCAGGCTGGGTGGTAGGCCCTCTTGCAGTTGTGGCACATTGGGCTGTCTCCTCTTGGTAGCCAGCATAGCTCACATGTGCATACGTCTTTAGCCTCTTCCCTGCTGATGGGTTCTATGTGTGTGGGTGTGTAGCCTTCTTCTGCACATAGTGGTAATGCCCATCTATCTATGACTGTGGGCTTCCAATGCACCTTGTAGTAGTTTTCCTTGTTGATGCCGTCCCATTGCCAGCCCTCTATGCTGGTAATGGCCTCTTGGTGGCCGTACATGGCCCCTAGTATACTGCCTAGGTCCTTGGGTTTACATCGGCAGGCTTTATCCACCTTCCAGCTGGAGAGCCCTGGAAGGTCAAGGCCTACTATGCGCACGATATCCTTCGGGATTGTTTGGATCTGTCTGCCCTCAGTGTTCCGTTTCGTGCCCGCCTTGGGTCGGGTGGGCTTCGTTGGGGGCGATTGTGCTTCTTTGTTCTCTCGTCTTAGCAGCCGGGAGTTGCTCTTGATGGCCTCCTGGGCTGCGGGCGGTTGTGTTGCATGTTCGGTCACGTGCGTCGGGCTGGGCGGTTGTGTTCCCGATGTGGTCTTCTTGGCAATCACATACGCCCTGATATCAGCGTAGCGGTGCTTTGTGTCTTCTTCGACGTCGGTTGGTGCAAGCTCCGTCAAGCCCGCGGCCCATGGTTTAATAAGTCTTTGCGCAGCGGGCAGGTCGGAGGTGGTGTCTCGTTTGGCTGCGATGTCTTTCGCTTCTGTTGTGGTTGGGCATCTGTCCTGGGTCGCCATGGTCGTTAGTCTGTTGAGGGCGATATAGTGTTTTTGTTTGACCTTGTTGTGGAAGCGTTCTTTAAGCATCTTTCCTGAGATGATGTAGGTGCTGCCAGCGATGGTGTGTTGGAGCTCTGTGGCATGTCGGATGCCCAGGCTTTTGAGGCACGTCATGCAGGCACTAACTATGTCAAGTGGAAGGGCGCTAGTATTCTGTGTGATGAGTTGTCCAAGTAGTTTGGTTTCCTTAGGGTAGAGGTCTTGTCCTTCCTGTGTGGCAGTGAGTTGCGCAGTGGTAGCATGCAGGAGTTGTCTGGCGCGTAGGGTGTGTTGTAGCATAATGAGGATGCGGTGTCCATGCTTGGCAGCTTGAGCGTAGAGCCAGGTAATCTGTTTGTGTAGTATGCTTCTGGTTATGTGGGCATGTATGGTGTCTGTGGACTGGAGACTGTGTAAGAGGGCTGTAGTGTTTCTGGAATGGTACTCTTTGGCTGTTGAGCTGATGCCCAGGCCGAGCTTGTCGATGTCCTCCCTGACGACGGCATTGGTTGTGCCTAGTGGGAGTCTGAGTTTTTTCTTAACACATTGGTTGATTGCTCTGTCGTAGAGGTCTAGATCTCCTGGTGTGCATGGGACCACGCAGAAACTGTAAGCCAGACTGGGGATGATGGCTGTTTTGATGATGTGGATGGCTTGTCTCGCGCTGGCAAACGAGCGTCGTAGTCTTTCTAGCTTCTGTCTGAGTTGTGTCATCATGGCTATGTGTTGTGGTTTCCAGTTGAGCGTCATGGTAAGTAGGACACCTAGGTAAGTGAAGGGGGCGGTCGGTTGGAGGTAGGTGACAGGCTTCCCTTGTAGCTCTACGACTTGTAGTTCTCTGCGGGCTTGCTTTTCCGCTTCTGCCGTGGTGCTGCATCTGCCGGATTGGTGCGCTTTGTGGAGCGCCGCTGTGGCGATGGTTTTGCTGTGGGATATGATGAGGTGGCCCCAGTCCGAGTAGGCGGAGAGCTTGTCGGCCTGGCAGCGTAGATTGCTGATTGAGTTGCATAGGATAGCGATGTCGTCTGCATAGTCGATGCTGCCGATGGTAAATCGCCCGGCGCTGTCGTTTGTATCGGATGTGAATTTGTACCCCCTCGCTCCTACTTGGAGCCAACGCAGTAGGGGTTCGATGTAGATGAGGAATAAGAAAGGTGATAGGGAGTCGCCCTGGATGGTGCCCCGGTCAACGGGTACCGGGTCGGTGTGACCGTACGGAGTGTTGAAGCGTGTCGTTGCCCCCGTGTAGAGGTCCCGCACCGCATCTGTAGCGTCGGTGGGAAAGCCTAAGTCATGCATAATCCATAGCAGTTTGTCTTGACAAGTGGTGTTGAAGGCACTAGTGAAGTCGACCAGGAGCGCATATATATCTACTTTGGCTAGCTTGGCGTCTTCGAGGGCCATGACTAACATTTGGAGCTGTTGTGTGGTGTCCCGGTGGGAGCGGAAGCCTGCTTGGCAGTTACTTAGCATCCCATTAGCTTCAGCATATTCGCACAGCGCCCTAGTTATGAGGCTGGTCCAGAGTTTGTAGATGGTGTTGGCCAGCCCCACAGGTCTGTAGGCGTTGAGGTCTGTTTCCTGGCCCTTGTCTTTGTATAGCAGGCAGGTGTCACTGGCTTTCCATGCTGTGGGTGTGCAGCCAGTGGCCCACATGACGATAAACAGCTGGTGGATGGTGTCCCTCATCTCCCATGGCAGCATCTTGATGATCTCGTTTTCAATGCCGTCCGGGCCAGGTGCTTTGCCACCTGACAGTTTGCTGATGCATTCTTGAAATCCTGCTTTGTCCATGATGGCTGTGTGCAGCCAGTGTACATTTTGGCAGGTGTGCAACGTGAAGGGGTCGTCGGCTTTGGGGCGGGTCCAGGGATAGTTTCTGGTCTGTGTGCTAGTGTAGTGACCGGTTTTGGGAGTCGGCGGCGTGAGCTTTTGTCTGTAGGCGGTGGTGATAATTCGGTTGAGGTCGGCCGGGGCGGTGCAGATGTTCTTGGTATCGGGGTCGGCTAGTGCCTGCAGTCCTTTGTGGTCGGTGCGAGAAGGGCGTAGTATGTATTTGTTGGCTTTTTTGGGTTGGGTGCTGATGAGGTGTTGCATTCTGAGACGCGCCTGTGCAATGGCCAGTGCGGAGTCGTCGTCATCTAGTTTGTGGATTTGGTCGCGGTAGGAGTTGGTCAGCTGGGCGAGCGCGGCTTGCACGTAGTTTTCGGTTGTACCGTCGCCCTGGCGTGCTTGCACCGCCTCCCTTACCTCCGCGTTGGTCGTGTCTGTCTCTGGGAGTAGGTCATCGATAGACGGGTGGACGCCGTTTTGTTTGTATAACCTTCTAGCCCTCCGGCTGAGTTCTCTGGTGGTTTTGAGCTTTTTCCCTAGTGCCAGTCTGATCTTGCACATGCTCCTGCGTTGGTAATGCTGGCCTCCTCTGGTCAATGTCTTGGTGTTGCATGTCTGCATGGCAGTTCCTCTGCAGGTTTCCAGGAGCGTTGTGAGCATGGTGGCTGCGGTGTCGACAGCTTCTCTAGCCGGGAGGCCTGCCACTAGTGTTAGGCGTTGTGGTTGTTGTGGGTTAGCCTTGTCTAGTGTGGTCAGGAAGTGGATAGCGTCTGTGTACATGGGAGCTAGGTATGCTGTCAGGTGTGCATGTAGTTGTGGAGCGCCTGAGCTGGGTTGTTGCACTGTCAGGCGGTAGGCTTCCCTGTCATTATTGGTAATTGGGGTTGTGAGAATGGTATGGCTGTGTTTCAGGGGTTTATGTGTGGCTGCTAGTTCTATGCCCAGCCTGGTTGTGGTCAGTGTGGCGGTGAGCGGTCTGTGGTCACTAAGGTACGCTTGTGTGTCGACATGCGTGCGGTGCCCAGGTCCGTGTCTCGCATCGCGCGTCAGGATGGCGTCGATGCGGCTGTTGCAGTGTGGCTGCTGGTAGGTCCAGGCCCGGTCGCCGGAGTCAGCTTCGGACAGGCGCATCTCTGTGGCGAACTCCCTCATCATGTGGTCTTGTGGGTATTCAGTGTGTTCGGAGCGGTCCTCTGCTTTCATCGTGGCATTGATATCTCCCGCCAGGATGAGTGAGCCGGGCAGTTGTCCAGTGGCAGTCCGTATGTGCTCCTGCATCTTCTTCCTTAGCGGGATCGCGTCGTCGTTGTTCCCTGACGGCCAGTACGTGGCGACGAGTGTGAGTTCCTCGCTTTGTCGTTGGCGAAGGTTTAGGATGACGCATCGGGTGTTCACGTTCGCATCTGTGCACGGCGGCATCATGGTGGCTTGCATTTGGATAGCTAGATCGTGTCTGATGCCAATGAGGACCTCACTATGGCCTTCGTGACGGTGGACGGTGTAGTTGGGCATAACCCTCTTCAGCCAGCCAGGGCTAGAGTTGTTGCTCTTGGGTTGGGTCATAGTTTCTGTGAGGATTAAGATGTCCGGACTTTGTTTGTGCACCAGGTTAAGGACTTCGTTTCTAGATCTGTGTAGGCCTCTGACATTGAAGGTTGTGAGGGTGATGTGTTGCCTGTTGAGGGTTGCTTGGGGCAGTTCGGTTGGGGGGTTGTTGTGTTGGCTCGTACAAGGATCAGTGTCCGGCGTGGTTTGTTGTGTCGCGGCTATGTTGGGGTTGAGCCTTGTGGTGTGGGCTTCGGTTGTGGGTTTGCAGAGGTATTGGGACATGAGGGTTTGTGTGTGCGTGTCGTTGCGGTGTGCCTTGGTGGCTCGTACCCGCTTAGCTGACGGGTCAGTGTTGGTATCGACACGCGTGGTGGGTCGGTTGGTACGCGGCTTTCCTGGGGGGACTGGCGGGCGGAGGGTAACGGTGGGAATGTCCCGGCGCTGTCGCGACCGGGCAGGTTCCTCTTGTAATGGGGTGTCTTCTAATGTAGTGTTGCGCTTGGTGTCTAGTGTAGAGTTATTGTCGGCGCCAAAGGCGGTCACGGGCAGTGGGGGCACGGGCACGGGCACGGGCACGGGCACGGGCACGGGCACGGGCAGGGGCAGGGGCACGGGCACGGGCACGAGCACGGGCAGTGGGGGTACGGGCACGGGCACGGGCACGGGCACGGGCACGGGCACGGGCACGGGCACGGGCACGGGCACGGGCACGGGCACGGGCACGGGCACGGGCACGGGCACGGGCACGGGCACGGGCACGGGCACGGGCACGGGCACGGGCAGTGGGGCGAGTATCTCTGTGTGGTCGGTGGCCTCTCTTGCCTCTGTGTTGTCTGTGGTAAGATCAATCGGGTCAGTGTGATCTTGGAAGTGTGCTGCTAGTGCTGATGTGGTGGTGGCCTCCAACGGGTCCGCTATCCAGATCTCTCTCCTAATGTATCTTGTGTTTTTCACATTACCAGTGCAGATGGTGAGCAGGTTCCCTTGGAGGTGTTTCCAGTCGTTAGGTGTGGAAAGTGGCTTTGGCCTCCGGTTCAACGAGTCCAGTTGATACCAACCATGTTGCGTATGTTTGATGACAGTTGCATGGTGGTGTGATAGTAAGAGGACAGCATCCGTGTTTGTCGCGCCGGTGCTTGCGATGGTTGTGGTGATTGTTTCTGGTGTGATACTGTGGGTTGGTAGGTAGGTTGTTGCTGGGTGCAAGTATGTGCGTACCTCATGGTATTTGCGGTACAGGTAGTGGTTCAGTGTGTCGGTGGAAAACTTGCCTTTCTCGCTGTAGATGTGGTCGGTTGTGAGGGTTCGGATAGCATATCCTTCTTCTCGTGCTTTTTGTGCAAGGTGTTGCAGGTGCTCTTTTAACTGCTTGCAGTGGTCAATGACAGCGTGGTAGTCTATGTATTTCTTTCCCATGGCCATGTTCAATGCATGTACTAGGCAACACTCTTCGTATTGCCCTTCCATGTACATATGAGTGGGGTGGTGGGTCGGGGTGTACGCGGGGACGGATGCTATTGGGTTGGAATCATGATCGCCTGTCTGCTCCACATGGCTGATGATGTGATGGATGCCCTTTTCCTCGCATCGGCGTATCTGCTCTCGTGAGCGGGTATTGGGCGTGATGATAAAGAGTTGGTGCATAGTCCGCTTGGTTGCAGCACAGATGTGCGAGAGAGGTGTAGGTGTCGTTTTCATGGAGTCCAGCAAGTTCCATGTGCCGTTCATGCACTTCATGGCCATGCTGTGGCCTGGCTTTTTGCACAAAAACGTGTGTGTGCCGTACTGGCCAGCGAGGTGCCCTAGATTATCAGTGGACCAATCACTGGGTTGGTTGAGTTGGGCAATGCTTTGTACTGTAAGTCCGTAATGGGTACGTAGGTACATTTCAATGACTTCGTCGGAATAGCCATCAACGCCTCGTGCCATCAGCCATGCGCCGCGCTCAAGGTGGTCAGTTAGTTGAGGGAGCCTGGTCTCGTAAAAATTGTCTATGTCTTGCATGGTGACCCATTCATGTCCCGCAGCATTGTTCAGGGAGTAAACCTGGCATGCCGAGCTATCTTTGTCTTGCTTAAAGTGCTTGATGGTTGGGCCTGGATTAGCTTCAACATCCCCAGCGGCTAGTAACAGCCAGGCCACGTAGACAGCTCTTGCGACAGCTATGGGGTTCAAGGTGGCCCGGGCGGCAGATAGGGGGTCCACGGTGCAAGGTGTCTTTTCTGTTTCATTGCTATTCACTGCAACCTGGTAGGTGCAATAAACATGCAGCGTGCTATTGAACTGGTTGACTGTGAAAGGGTGGCTGCTGTTGGCGCCGTGTGTGGAGAGGTGAAACCTGTTGGCCAGCTTGCAGAGGGCACAAGAGGCTGCTTGAGTACCGTCTATCCCTGTCATAAGGTTGTAACATGTGGTTCTAACCGTTGCTCTGATACGGCTTAGTAATTTCTTGTGCTTCTTGAGGCAACGTTTGGAATCCTTTCTTGTTGGCTTAAGGGGGTGATTCATGCGTTGATAGAGAGTGGTAAGCAAGTGTGTGCATATCAAAATGAGCATAAGCACATTCACCAGTTTGTCTTGTTGTCTTAAGATTATCCCGATGTGTGTGGGCTGTGGTCGTTGGTGAGGAGGATATGGTTGTTGGTGGATGTCTTGCATGTCAGCATGTATGTATAACATATCTGTGTCATACGGCTGGTCATGCCAACTTGCAGCGGTCAGGGCTGGCAGGTGGTGGTGGGGCTGAGCGGCATGTAGCTTGTCAGCCTGCATGTCAACATGTGTAGCTTGCATCGCTGTGTCATACGGCTGGTCATGCCAACCTGCAACGGTCAGGGCTGGCAGGTGGTGGTGGGGCTGAGCGGCATGTAGCTTGTCGGCCTGCATGTCAACATGTGTAGCTTGCATCGCTGTGTCATATGGGTGGGCATGCCAACCTGCAGCGGTCAGGGCTGGCAGGTGGTGGTGGGGCTGAGCGGCATGTAGCTTGTCAGCCTGCATGTCAACATGTGTAGCTTGCATCGCTGTGTCATACGGCTGGTCATGCCAGCCTGCAACGGTCAGGGCTGGCAGGTGGTGGTGGGGCTGAGCTGCATGTAGCTTGTCAGCCTGCATGTCAACATGTGTAGCTTGCATCGCTGTGTCATATGGGTGAGCATGCCAACCTGCAGCGGTCAGGGCTGGCAGGTGGTGGTGGGGCTGAGCGGCATGTAGCTTGTCAGCCTGCATGTCAACATGTGTAGCTTGCATCGCTGTGTCATACGGCTGGTCATGCCAACTTGCAGCGGTCAGGGCTGGCAGGTGGTGGTGGGGCTGAGCGGCATGTAGCTTGTCAGCCTGCATGTCAACATGTGTAGCTTGCATCGCTGTGTCATACGGCTGGTCATGCCAACCTGCAACGGTCAGGGCTGGCAGGTGGTGGTGGGGCTGAGCGGCATGTAGCTTGTCAGCCTGCATGTCAACATGTGTAGCTTGCATCGCTGTGTCATACGGCTGGTCATGCCAACCTGCAACGGTCAGGGCTGGCAGGTGGTGGTGGGGCTGAGCGGCATGTAGCTTGTCAGCCTGCATGTCAACATGTGTAGCTTGCATCGCTGTGTCATATGGGTGAGCATGCCAACCTGCAGCGGTCAGGGCTGGCAGGTGGTGGTGGGGCTGAGCGGCATGTAGCTTGTCAGCCGGCATGTCAACTTGGACGGTTTGCTGCTCTGTGTGAGACAGCTGGTTGTGCCTGGCTGTAGCAGCGAGGACTGTAGGGTGGTGGTGATCCTTCATGCCATTGTGTATAGCATGTAATTCTGTGTCAGGCGGCTGGATGTGCCTGCTTGTAGCAGCCAAGGCTGGTAGTTGGAGTGCACCACGTCGTTTGACGGGGCTTGTATGTGGCAGATTGCTGTTGGGAAAATCCCAGTTGTAGTGGCACAGGGCCGCAGGTTGGCATATAGCCAACGCCATGTTTGCGCGGCTTTTAAAGCCTTCTGGGCGGTGCTCAAGCTGCGGGGGGGTCTCAAAGGACCATGTCCCGATCGCAGCTCGGCACCGCCCAGCGCAGAACAGGCACAGAACAACGCATAAGACGATAAGCCACCGCCTGCTTCTACCTGCAGGCGCGTCCACCGTCATTGCTGCTGTCTGTCCACGGAGGTTACAACTCGGCTTTGGTGAATCGAAGCTCATTTGGAAGCTCTCGGCTTGCTCGTCACCGTCCTGCTAACAGGTCGTTGAGAACTGGCGTAGATGCTCCAGGAAATCGCTATCGAAATTTCAAACCGAAATTGTACCAAGTCTCAGACCTCAACTCGCAAGTTTGCAGAGCCAGCCAGCCCTTAATTGCCAGGAGTGATCTCAGAATCCAACATCGTGCTTACAGTCATTGCCAATCTCACCTCTGACTACAAACCCTCTGCTCAACAGCTGCGGTATGAGCAAACCGGCCCCACAGGGCTGTCACTCAGCCGTGTGAAGCGCGTCATGCAGTTCCGCGAAGCTGACCTGTTGCTGGAGCAGCAGCAGGAGCAGCAGTTCTCCTCTCCCTCATCTCTCTTTGCCTTCTCCTCCTCATCCTCACGGGGAGCGGGTAGTTCAGGCGGGGGGGGTGGTAGGGGTAGGGGCAGAAGCCTGGGACTCAGGCACTCTTCTCCGACCAGATCCAGTGAGCATGGCAGCAGCAGCAGCAGCAGGCAGAACCAGCATGCAGATGCCTTGTGCTTTTACTGCAATAAGACAGGGCACATCATGGCAGAGTGCTTTACCTTTGATAAGCACATACGTCAGCGCCTGGCAGGACAGTCAGTCTCCTCTGTCAGAAGCCCCAGCCCAGGCCAGAGATCCAGCCCAGCCAGGGGCAGCAGCCCAGCCAGGGGGCCCAGCCCAGCCAGGGGAAACAGCCCACGCAGAAGCATCCCTGTTAGAGGTCGTGCTTAGACCCCAGGCAGGCCAGCTGCTGTCGATCCATCTGATACTTATGACCTGTTCACAGCAAGCACAGATGATGATTACCTGATGCCTTTGCAGACCTACAACTCTGATCTTTACAGGCCCTTCTACATTGACTCAGGCGCATCACAGCATATGATCACAGAGAGGGAGTACTTCAGCAGCTACACAGCTTTCAAGCCAGGCAGCCACAAGGCAGTCAGACTGGCAGCTGATGGACACACCATCTATGCTGTGGGTCAGGGCACTGTTTGGCTGAACACTCAGCGTGGCCCTTGGGAGCTCAGCAAAGCACTGCATGTTCCAGACAGCAGGCACAGCTACATCTCTGTCTTAGCTGCCACAGATGACGGAGCCAGCTTCCAGTTTGTGGACAACCAATGCATTATTAGAGACACCAGGCTCAGGGTCAAGGCACGCAAGATCAAAAGCAGCTACACCCTAGCTGCTGTCCCTTTGCCAGATGATCCTTACGCCTATGACATGCAGCAGCCACACTCAGGATAAATAAGGCCGACGCGTCAATCTTTTTTTCATCGAATGGACAATCCGCTCCGATAGAACGATAGAACAGTGAGTTTAAGAGGGACCTTGCTCTGGAACGAAGTCCTAACTCACAGCGGTTGCGGAGATATAACAATCCGCGCGCGAGGTACCCCCCCCCTCCATGTTCGGCTGCACAGCAAGGGTATAAAGTGCAACCTTGCTGCGCAGCAAGGGTATAAAGTGCGACGTTGCTGCGCAGCAAGGGTATAAGTGCATCGCTGCTGCGCAGCAAAACCAGGCCCTTGCTGCGCAACAACTAAGCTAACCCTTGCTGCGCAACAACATAAGGCCCTTGTTGCGCAACAAGAAAGCTAACCCTTGCTGCGCAACAACATCATGCCCTTGCTGCGCAACAACAAAGCTAACCCTTGCTGCGCAACAACATAAGGCCATTGCTGCGCAACAATATAAGGCCCTTGCTGCGCAACAAGAAAGCTAACTGGGTAACTGGGCTCACCAACAAACTTTGCTTTGTTTTCTCTTACCGCAGACGCATCAACGAGGTCGTTCGAGCACGGCGTGTGAAGTTGCACGCCGAGACGAGCCGAACGAGTACCGCATCGTGGACCCTGGACCTTGGACCTGGACGCCGAAGACAATGGCGCGCCTGTTTGCCTGCCTGTGCCTGTGCTATTTTCTGATGGGGACCTCTGCTCCCCCACTGGTCCAATGCGGCTATGCTAACGGGATTGCGGGCCTTCGGCTGCAATCGTCTGAGTATACAAACGCGGCGGGTCCAACCAGTGGGTCCTGGAGTATGTTCACCTTTGACTCACTGGCCACAAAACGGGAAGGAGATGGGTTCCAAATGCTTCACAGATGCGATGTCTGCAACAGGTGCAACGACGTGGAACAGACGGTGCGAAAACTCTCTCGGACGCTAACGACAGAAGAGATGAACAGGTGGAGTGGTGCCGACATCCAGACAGTCAGTTCGGTCGCAATCGACAGCCCAAGTAGCAAACGGCAGCCGAGACCAGCCCTTGTCAAAGATCAATCTACAGGCAACAGAAGGACTAGCCAAGCCAACAATGGTGAGCAATCTGACACCCCCTTGCAAGTTTTACCAAGAACCCAAACCTGCGACGCCGTTGCTGACATGATAACGCGCTGCAGCAGGCACTCTGCAAAACAGGCTATAGCCCATTGTGGAGAACCACCTGACACCCTCCTGCAGGTCCAGCCAAGATCCCAAACCTGGAAGGCTGCTACACATGCTATGATGTGCCACGGTAGAAGTAGCGAATGCTCCATGCACATAATACCCACCGGGCTTGACCAGTCGCTTGACACGGATGCGCAGGCTGACATGAAGCACGCCGTCCAGCATTGCCACCACCTACCAGCCATGTCTGATGCACACCGGCATAACCAGACACTAAACACAAAATCGCATACCGCACATGCTGATGCGCAGGCAGCCAGTAGGCATGCACCTCAGCATTGCCACCACCTGCCAGCCATGAATGCTGCACACCGGCATAACAAGACATCTGACACAACTATGCAAACTGCGGATGCTGATGCGCAGGCCGCACAGAGACATGCTACTCAGCTGCACCACCACCTGCCAGCCTTAGCTGCGGCAGCCTGGCACGACCAGCCTTATGACACAGCCAAGCTAGCTACACATGCTGATGCGCAGGCAGCCAATAGACATGCACCTCAGCACTGCCACCACCTGCCAGCCATGATTGTTGCACACCGGCATAACCTGACATCTGACACAACTATGCAAACTGTGGATGCTGATGCGCAGGCCGCACAGAGACATGCTACTCAGCTGCACCACCACCTGCCAGCCTTAGCTGCGGCAGCCTGGCACGACCAGCCTTATGACACAGCCAAGCTAGCTACACATGCTGATGCGCAGGCAGCCAATAGACATGCACCTCAGCACTGCCACCACCTGCCAGCCATGATTGTTGCACACCGGCATAACCTGACATCTGACACAACTATGCAAACTGTGGATGCTGATGCGCAGGCCGCACAGAGACATGCTACTCAGCTGCACCACCACCTGCCAGCCTTAGCTGCGGCAGCCTGGCACGACCAGCCTTATGACACAGCCAAGCTAGCTACACATGCTGATGCACAGGCACCCAATAGACATGCACCTCAGCACTGCCACCACCTGCCAGCCATGATTGCTGCACACCGGCATAAACTGACATCTCACACAACTATGCAAACTGCGGATGCTGATGCGCAGGCCGCACAGAGACATGCTACTCAGCTGCACCACCACCTGCCAGCCTTAGCTGCGGCAGCCTGGCACGACCAGCCTTATGACACAGCCAAGCTAGCTACACATGCTGATGCGCAGGCAGCCAATAGACATGCACCTCAGCACTGCCACCACCTGCCAGCCATGATTGCTGCACACCGGCATAAACTGACATCTGACACAACTATGCAAACTGTGGATGCTGATGCGCAGGCCGCACAGAGACATGCTACTCAGCTGCACCACCACCTGCCAGCCTTAGCTGCTGCTACCTGGCATGAACAGCCTTATGACACAGCCATGCTAGCTACACATGCTGATGCGCAAAAGCCTTACAACCACTTGCAAAGCCTTACCACCACCACATGCAAAGCCTTACCACCACCACCGGCAAAGCCTTACCACCAACAACCACAAGCTCTGACTGTCATACCCAATACCCTTTGTTCACCAACAACCACAACCCACATCACCAACAACCACAACCCACATCACCACAACCACAACCCACATCACCAAGAACCACAACCCTCTGTTCACCAGCAACCACAACTTACACACATTGGGACAACCATTAACCAACATAACAGGCTAATGAACATGCTCATGCTCTTTGTTACATGCACGCACCTGTTGAACACACTCTACCAACGCATAAGCCACCCCTTGCAGCCCACAATCAAGGATTCCAAACGTTGCTTTAGGAAACACAAGAAACTAATCGCCCGTATCAGAGCGACGATTAGGACCACTTGTTACAATCTCATGGCAGGGATAGACGGCACCCAAGCTTCCTCTTGTGCCCTCTGTAAGCTGGCCGACAGGTTTCACCTCTCTACGCATGGGGCCAACAGCAGCCATCCTTACACAGTCAGCCAGTTTAATAGCACGCTGCATGTCTATTGCACCTACCAGATAGCAGCCAACAGGAATGGAAGAGACAATACCCCATGCACCATGGGCCCCTTCTCTGCCGCCCGGGCTGTCTACCTGGCCTGGCTATTGCTAGCCGCTGGGGATGTTGAAGCTAACCCCGGCCCTGCCCACTGTGAGGAGCATCACTCAGGAGCCAACCCCAACCCCCTTTATTTCAAAGTACAAATAGATCGCAACTGTCAAGCCCACTCCCTTAACAATGCAGCTGGCAAGCATTGGGTGAAACCTAATGACCTTCACACTTTTTGGAAAGCCTGGCAATATAGACTTCACGACGCAGGCGACAGGAAGGCGTGGTTGATTGCACGAGGCGACGGAGGTGCACTTAGCGACGAGGTCATCCACCTCTACCTTCAAACACACTACGGCCTGACTCTTACAAGCGTCGCCCAACTACACACCGCAGAGGACTGGAGCGACGACGAGCTTGACGCATTGGCGATGAAGTACGCCACCCTTAACTTCTTATGTAAAACGAACGGCCACAGCATGGCAATTCGAAAACTTGGCGGCCATTGGAAGCTCCTAGACTCCAACAGCCCCAGTAAAGCAGCCATACCAATTCACGAGTTGTCGCCTCTCTACAGAACAACCTTCCACGAGATATTCGTCATTGCACCAGACCCAGCAGCTACACCGACACGAACCATAGCCCTAAGTCGAGAAGGTATATCCCACATCATAAGTCATAAGGAAGACAACATACCCAGGTACACATTGCCAAACCCACCCCAGCCCCCATACATGGAGTATCAACATGATAACTGCTGCCTCGTACATGCCTTCAACATGGCCATGGGAGTCAAGCTGATAGACCATCAAGCAGTCATTAGACATTGTAAAAACCTGGCGGACCACATGCAACAACTAGCACAACAAGCCCGAGGCATGGGGCTTGCAGTGAGGGCATTGCACACAAGCCATATCTACGACAAAGAAGGCAAGTTCTCATTAGACACATTGAACCACTACCTCCACCGCACACATCACAATACCTATCTACACCCCGCCACCCAACTCCTCCCCCGAGGCAGCATCACACCCGGTAAAATCCTGGGTGCAATAACAGACACAGGTGCAACATGCACAAGCGCAATCATCCTCCTCTCTTGTAACGATGGCAAAGACATCGGCCATGCGACTGCTATAAGGCACACCTCACAAGGATGGCTCTGGCTGGACTCGCTATGCCACGCACCACAACCGCTCAACACGCCCCTTGACTGGCATCGCCTACAGGGCAGCCTGCTGACCATCACTGCAGGCAACGTAGAACACACAACATTTGTCCGTAGAGAGATATGGCTAGCAGACCCCCAGGCAGGCTACACACCACAAGACCTAGCCGCACACCTTGCAGACCACACGACCCCCATAGACCTCACTACCATGACAGAAGCACATCAGACCAGAGCAATGCCTGCTCCTAATACTGCCCTGAACCATAGATCCAAGAGAACCAACCCTACAAACCCTACCACTAAACATACCAAACGCAGACAGGTACCCCCACCCCCAGCTCCAGCCCCAGCCCCAGCCCCAGCCCCAGCCCCAGCCCCAGCCCCAGCCTCAGCCCCAACCCCAACCCCAACCCCAACCCCAACCCCAACCCTTTGCCCCACCCCATCCCCGCCCCTGGCAGCAGAGCCACCCCCCCCCAGCAGGCCCATGCAACAAGTGCCCCCCATGACAAAGAAGCGCCGCCCAACCAGAGTTACCACCCACGACCACAGCACCAAGCGCCAGATTCGCATCACCAACTTCCTCTCCCCGAAGACTCCCTCCGAGCCAGGTCCCACGCCCAGCACCAACCCCCACAACAACGCCCGAATAGGCCAGCCTGCCATCACAACAGAACCAACAACCACACTTGACCCCAAACCCATACCCATCCTCAGCAACCTCACAATCAGCACACTCAACACACAAGGCCTCTACACAAAAAGACAAGACGTCATAGAGCTGATTCTGGACGACAACCCAGACATCCTAGTACTCACAGAGACCAAGATAGGCAGGAAGAGCAAGATGGCCCCAAGATGGCTGCAAACAATGTTACGTGACTACACCTGGTGGCACAGCCACCACCACACCGCAGGAACCATCCTAGCTGTCAAGCGCTCTATAGCTGTGGCAACCACAGCCAAAGCAAACACCGCTGACACTGCTGGGAGACTGGTCACAGCCACCCTGCAGCCCACAAACTCCACGCCAGTCATCCTGATAGGTACCTACTGGCCATCAGGACACAGCGCAGCAGCGTCCTCAGCCCGCCTCGCCATGCAAGACACCATAACAACACTCCTAAATGCACACAGATCACACCTCCCCCTAATGATAGGAGACATGAATGCCACCTGGCGGCCCAATGACAGGAGCAGCAACACCACCTACCCGCAGGACATGGAGTACAGGGCCTTCTTGCACTCCCAGAACCTGCAGCCAGTGCAACAAGAAGATAGAAAAGCCACACACAGGCAATGGAAGGAGGCAGACGAAGCAGGCCAGCCACAAAGTACTGACAGCCGCATTGATGACATCCTCACACGCAACAGCCCCGCAAAATTACGGCTGCTAGCCTGCGCAAGCAAATGGGGAGGCGGGCTCAGCGACCACCTACCCCTTACTATGGCCCTAGATATCACGTCCACTGGCCTCAACATACCTGCCATACCCACATTGCCGACCTTAAGACAGACCTGCAAAAAAGCGCTCACAACTCCAGTCAGCAAAGAAGACCAGGAGAAGTTCAAGCAAGCCTGCCAAGACACGAACAACAACATTCCACAACTCCTAGCACGCCTGCAATTGACCCTGAGCCCTGCTAAAACAGCGGCACAAGCACACTATGCAGCCATCACCAACAGTTGCGCCAAATCTATCCACCAACTAACCCACATCGATGGAATCAGTGCACCAATAGTTGTGAATGAGCTGGCCACCCATATGCACAAACTCCTGGACAAATGCCTCAAGGTGGCAATAGAAAACTGCCAAACCAAAACCCATAATGCCACAGGTCAACACTACCGGTTGCGAGGCTGCAACAAACTCAGAAGCCACAAGCGGCACACCCACCTATGGATCAAGCATGCACAGCACCACCTGAGTGACTACAAGGGAAGCACCATCACCGACGCACTAACACATGTGCCTCCCCACCCCTCCTGCAAAGTACCTACAGCGGCCAAGCAGACAGCACTAGACATCATACGGATGTACCACAAAGACGGTACCCCTTTCCACACTGCCCTAAAACTAGCCTACAAACACACAAAAACAGACCTACAATCCTACGACAAAGAGCAGTCAGCTATCCATGCTGACAGACACCGAGCAGCTGCCCAGAAGCTCATTCACACCAAACCAAGGCTAGCAAACAAAGCCATCTTCCAACCATCGAGCAAACGCCACACCATCACAGCCCTACACGATGACAGAACTGGTGCGCTGGCAACAGACCCCACACAACTTGTCCAGGTAGCTGACCGCTACTTTACGCGAACTTGGGCCGCCACAGGCAGCAAATCAGGGACATACCTACCAGAACATTGCCCTAGAAAGGCACCTTGGGAGCAGCCCAATGCCATTGACCGCTTCACACTTAAGACGGGCGCCACCCAGCGAGAAGAGCCAGACCTGGAAGGCAACAGAGCAAAGAGGGCGTGGCTTAACTCAACGATCCAGGACACCGCAACCTTCCACACTTGCCTAAAACAGTTGAGCAGCGGCAAAGCACCAGGACCAGATGACATACCTAACGAACTACTGAAAATGCTACCAAACGAAATCACGACCGCCATACACGACATGTTCACAGTCCTATGGGCGACAGGCCTCACCCCCACCGGATGGAAGACTAGCAACACTGTGCTCATCTACAAAAACAAGGGGTCCGAGACTGACCTAGCCAACTACAGACCCATCGGCCTTGCCAACACCCTCTACAAACTGTGGACACGTATGATCACAGTGGCACTATACGAGTATGCTGAACAACACAACGTCCTTAGTAGCTGCCAGGCAGGCTTCCGCCGGCACCAAGACACTATGACCCAACTGCAAAGCCTAGTCATGGCCCTCGAAGACGCCAAAATAGGCCAACAAGACATCTACGCACTCATCGTAGACTTTACCTCTGCCTTTAACACCACCGATCAGGATAAGACACTCTGGATCATGTATGACCTGGGCTTTCCCACAGATGCCATCGAGGCAGTAAAAGATCTCTACACCGGAGCGAGCAGCACAGTACAGCTCACACCACAACTGAAAGGCCAACCTGTTCCTATCACACGAGGCACTATCCAAGGAGACTCTCTCTCCCCCCTACTATTCCTAATCTACATGGAGCCGCTCTTGCGATGGCTGCACGTCGGAGGCAGAGGGTATGAGCACAGCTGCCTCGATGCAACACAGCACCAGGACAACACTCTACGACACCAAAACAAACTGAGCAGCCTAGCCTTTGCAGACGACCTCGTCATTCTCACCTCGTGCCTCTCCGATCTTAAGATCCAGGCGCATAAGCTCACAGAGTTCTCCACTTGGGGCAGCCTGCAAGTGTCAGGCAGCAAAACCAAAGTAACAGGCATACTACACCAAAAGGCCAAGACAAAAGTCTATGGCACAAATGATCCCACAGCCCAGGTGGCAGCCCAGCTCCATGGCCAGATTGAGGTGCAAGGACAGGCCACTCAGTACCTCCCCCCCACCCAGCCATTCCTGTACCTAGGTGTCAACATCACCATGACCCTGGACTGGAAGCACCAGCATAGACGCATGACTGACACCCTCCGCTCCAGGCTTGAATGCCTCCGCACATCATACGCCTCACCCCGTCAGACCCTCCACATCGTGAAGACGGCAGTGGCCACCTGCTTGGCCTATGCCTTTCCAGTGACACCCTGCTCACCCACTGACCTAGAAGCATGGGACAGCATGATAACCACAATGATGAAGCGCAGGTTTGGCCTGTGGGTCAGCGCACCTAGCGCCATGATCCGTGAAGATACAGACACCTTTGGCCTAGGATGCACCTCACTGGCAGTGGAATACAACAGCCGCTGCGTGAAGACACTATTGGAAGGACTCCAAGCGGAGGGCCGCTACGGCAAGGTCACCAGGTCCATGCTTGCCATGCAGATCACGTACCTCTCGCAGCTGCTAGCCCAAAAGCCATCCAGACATCAGACTCAGAAGGAGCTGCAGAAATGCTCTCGCACCCGCCAGCTGCTCTGCGCCCACAACAGCTCCCTGCAAGTGGCACTCCAAGGCACCACCATTGACCCCCCCCTGTTGGCACAGCTACAAGCTATACACACAGCATCGGTGGCCCAACCCCTAGACAAACACCACACTAGAGTGATGCGTGCCATAGTGGGCCCCCTGATTGCACTTGGCTTCTCTGGCCCCCACCAGCTCTTAGAAATGAAAGGCACCAACATCATATCAGGCAGAGAGTTGAGGGTCCTCGCCAAACAAAGGGGCAGGAGGGCAACACACAAACACATTGGAGCCCTAAACCGCCTGCGCCTGCTGCTTCAGCTAGGGGAGGAACCCACCTCAGACCAACTGCAAGCCATCATGAACCACCGGGACATCAACCTTGACCTGGACCTCAAGCACAGGCAGACGCACCACAGCATGGGAGGCCTCACAGCCTGCCAGTGGACTGACAAAAGCACATACGCACTACCAGGGTGGAACTGGCAGGTCTCAATCGCCTCCAACCAAGTCATTCGCATCACCGACCTCTTCAAAAAGCCCCCCGAACAACCCACTGCTGCCCCACCACCCCACACAAACACACAACACACCGGTGCAACCACAACCGACCCACAGATTATCAACAACAAGAGGCCTGCGCCGAAACCCCCCACCGGCAACAAGAGCATGGGCAGAGTAGCCCTACCTGATGCCACTGACCTCCCTCTGCCACACCTGAACCCGACCCAGCTATACACCTGGAAGGAGGACCAAGCCACAAGTGGCACAGTTAGCCACAGCCAAATGATGTTGAATCAGATGTTCAGGCACAGGGAGAAGATCAAGAAGGTCTTTGGCTGGCAGATTACTAACACCACATTTGGCCTAGACCTACGCCCCAAAGCAGCAAGAAGGACACACCAAAAGCAACAATCTAAAGAGGAGGTCGATGGCACCATGCAACAGCAATACTGGGTAACATGGCACCCGTCAAGAGTTGAGAAATGGGCCCTCCCCCTCTACGCCAAGAATGGCTACCACCCGCAGAGCGTAAAGCCCTACCCACGCAGCCAACTCAGGGACGACGACTGCGACTGTGAGCTATGCTGGTCACCCAACAGCAGGGAGAATGATGCAGATGCTGCAGACATGTATGTCTGTGACACATGCCAGCGCACGTACCACTGGCAGTGTCTTCTTGACTGCAAATGCGCCAAGCCAAGTGAAAGACCTGGCTCTGATGACAACACAGAATGGGAATGCCCCTCGTGCGCACCGCTAGCTCCACACGAGAAGGAGGCACGCAGAGCCGCTGCTGACGAGGAGATAGTAAAGGTCCACTGGGAACCCAGCGCGGAGGCATTCACCATGCTAAATCACCATACAGACTTCTGCGAGCACATGGAGGAGTACAAAACAGAGATGGAGGCTAGGCAACACGCACTCACAAGCACGCGCAAGGACGGCGACATTAACGACGATCTGATGCGACAAAGCATGAGCGACACTGCACGTGGACAATGGCAGTCCACCCACGGCGACCCGCTACGCTCCAAAATTAGATTCGACATCCTCCCCACTAACCCGCAGCTTGACATATGCCCAACTGGAAGGTGCGAAGTGTGGCTTCGACATGCAGACTTCTACCCCTGCCAACAAACCCCAGCCCTCACACAAGCCTTACCCCAACCAATCACACAGCAGGTCGTAGCCGTCTACAACACAGATGGTAAATGCATGGGAGTCATCACACCCGCCCGAGCAACAAACCTGCTATCTAGATACAACGCAACTCAGAAGGACGCCCCGACACCTCTAAACACTAGCTTAGCCGCAGAGCTTGCCAGCATCTTGGCAAGGCATGGCCAAGCCACCGCTGATGCCACACACACAACCCCCACACCAATCGTCCACATCCTGAGACAACACCTGGAGATCACCAAGGAACGCTACACCACCCCACTCCACTGCAGCCCACTCTTTGAAGAGTACTACAGCCCATGCGAAAAAGACAAACTGTTTGGCTCACTGGGCCCCCCCTTACTCTGCCAGCACCAAGGCATGTCATGGGCCCAACCCACCAAAGCAGACATCACTATGGCTGTGCGACACGCCCTACACGCAGCACAAGCCCCAACACACACACCAACCCTCACTGCCATGCTCCTGCCCAACAAAGGACGCACAAACTCTGCAACATACATGCGGTGGATTTCTGAGCACCCCCACCTGTGCACCAAAATTGGCACCTTCGCACCCCATGCGCTGCAGCCAGACCCGCCACAAGCGTGGGCTGGGAGCATACCGTACACCTGCAGCAACAAACACCACTCACTGCTCGTACTTATTCACAACTCGAGCGCAATACATCATCTGCAAGCACGGAACCCACTATGGCTCGACAGCCTGCGCGGCGCCTTGAGTCAGCTCGCTGGTAGGAAGTTCCTACCCCCCTTAAACACACGCCCCCCCCCCCCACCACCGGCCCACACAAGCTTGACAGGGGCCGGCACCTACAGGAAACTGCCCCAAGATACACCAACACCCCCCACAGCCCTCCCCCCCACCTCTCACACCCTCGATAACTACTGGAGTGGCACCCACCTCCAATCAAAGGTTGGGGACTGGAAATCATGGACATACACCGATGGCAGCTGCACCACAGCACCAGGAGCACTCCAACGCATTGGAGCAGGCATCTACCACCCCCAGGGCACACAACAACACCAAACCATCAACCCCAGTGGAGAGGGGGCTACCAACACGATCACAAGAGCCGAGCTCGCAGCCATCAAGGCAGCACTAGACCAAGGGCACACACACATCGCCACCGACAGCCTCACCGCCATGTTTCAAATAAGGATGGCTGTCCTCCAACCCATGCGTCTCCACCTGCACAAGCACAAGGACATCCTTACCACCATAGTACAAACAATCAAAGCTAGCCCTACCACGATACACCTCTTCAAGGTGAGAGCACACAATGGCATCATTGGCAACGAATACGCCGACCACACAGCCAAACTGGCAGCACAACATGATAACCATGATATCACCATCCCAGGTTGCAAGGATCCCTACCACGACATCCATTGGCTGCAAACTCCTGGGAAGGAGGACCACCCCCCCCGGCCACTAGGAGACCTGATGGGCAGCCTGAAAACACACATGCACATCAGACATAGACTAGGACTGGCCAATCAAGACTCTATCTACTATGAGGCCTGGCAGTCTATCACCCTCATAGCGCACAAGATGAGCAACTTCCTCTGGCGCGATGGGGCCATCACCACGCCACAACAGCGGTGCATAATGCGCTATAGAACTGGCACTCTCTATAATCAGAAGCACGCAGTCCGTTTTGGGCTCAGCGACAGCACAAACTGCCCACTATGCGGCCAGCCGGACAGCGCTCTACACATCCTGTCAGGTTGCACTGCTACGAACAAGCTAGTCACGCACCGCCACAATGCGGCCGGCCGCGCCATCCTCCGAGCCGTGCAGGATGGAGCCCTCGGCGCCGGCCTGGTCTTCACCGATGTCGGCGACCTGTACGCGGACAGCGACACAGCTTCTCCGATTAAAAGCAAGCTCAAACGCAGAAACCTGAGACGCGCGCTCGACATAGACCCCACCACTACAGGACGAATCACCTACCCGGACGCCGTGATTATCTCCCCAAACGGGCCTACGAAGGACCGGCGACGAAGATCCCGCTGAGGCATAGACATGTGACCCTGATAGAAATAAAATATTGCATGGACACCGACCCAACGGAACAACTACACAAAGCGACTGCGCAGCACGCCAACTTGCTCCAAGCACTCCAACCAGGCATCAACTGTGCCTCCGCGAAACAAATCAACATCATGCTAGGAGTGGGTGGCACAATATACAAGGACCACACCCACAAGCGACTTCTAGAGCTAGGAGTCCAGGACACAAACGACAACCTGCTGAAGTGGCTACACCGACATGCGATACAAACTGCACATGCACTCGTTGTAGCGAGACGGCAAGCTGAACCGCCGAAACAGCAAAGAAAGCAAAATAAACAATGGACACGAACGGCAAGGGCACCGGCTGGATGAGCTATGCGGGGGAGGGAGGATGTTGACATGGCCCCTGGGTGCGCCCGGTAGCCTGGCAACCCTCCCTCCCCACCCACCCCACCTGTCTCCGGTGGGAGGGTAGCAAGGGCACGCCCCGAGGCTACTCTCCCCCCTTAATGCACGCCCGACGGCGAGGGCGTAGTCTTTCTTTCTTTCTTTCTTTCTTTCTTTGACTCAGGCGCATCACAGCATATGATCACAGAGAGGGAGTACTTCAGCAGCTACACAGCTTTCAAGCCAGGCAGCCACAAGGCAGTCAGACTGGCAGCTGATGGACACACCATCTATGCTGTGGGTCAGGGCACTGTTTGGCTGAACACTCAGCGTGGCCCTTGGGAGCTCAGCAAAGCACTGCATGTTCCAGACAGCAGGCACAGCTACATCTCTGTCTTAGCTGCCACAGATGACGGAGCCAGCTTCCAGTTTGTGGACAACCAATGCATTATTAGAGACACCAGGCTCAGGGTCAAGGCACGCAAGATCAAAAGCAGCTACACCCTAGCTGCTGTCCCTTTGCCAGATGATCCTTACGCCTATGACATGCAGCAGCCACACTCAGGATAAACAAGGCCGACGCGTCAATCTTTTTTTCATCGAATGGACAATCCGCTCCGATAGAACGATAGAACAGTGAGTTTAAGAGGGACCTTGCTCTAGAACGAAGTCCTAACTCACAGCGGTTGCGGAGATATAACAATCCGCGCGCGAGGTACCCCCCCCCTCCATGTTCGGCTGCACAGCAAGGGTATAAAGTGCAACCTTGCTGCGCAGCAAGGGTATAAAGTGCGACGTTGCTGCGCAGCAAGGGTATAAGTGCATCGCTGCTGCGCAGCAAAACCAGGCCCTTGCTGCGCAACAACTAAGCTAACCCTTGCTGCGCAACAACATAAGGCCCTTGCTGCGCAACAACTAAGCTAACCCTTGCTGCGCAACAACATCATGCCCTTGCTGCGCAACAACAAAGCTAACCCTTGCTGCGCAACAACATAAGGCCATTGCTGCGCAACAATATAAGGCCCTTGCTGCGCAACAAGAAAGCTAACTGGGCAATAAACCGGATGTTTTGCACGGGGTGTGACCCCCCACCGAGATGGTTTGCACGGACTTTTTGCACGGCCGCGGTGCAAAACATGTTTTAACCAAAAGCCGGGGGGGTTATTTTCTGGGTTCCCCGATGGGCGGGCCTGGCAGTGGTCGTAAGCGCAAAGATGGCCCAGACAAGAGGCCCGCTGGCTCTACCAGCAAGAAGCGTCCTGTCACGACCCCACCTGATAGCGATATCGACGATGAAGTTGTGGAGCCAGTGCAGTTAGCGAGACAGCCCGCTGGGTGGGTAGAAGCACTGGCACTGGCACTGCACCAATGAAGTCAACTTTGTCGCGCGATGTTGCACAGGAGCAGCCGAGGAACACTCTCGTCAGACCAACTTGAGGAGCTCATCCATTACAGGCGTCAGCAGATGAAGCCAAACACAATGTCTTCATACGCCTGCCAACTGCAGAAGTTGGAGAAGATGTGCGACAGCAACCTCTGGGACTTCAAAAGCATGGACATCTCTACAGCCATCAACGTGTTGCTAGAGCTGCTGGACCATGCTAAGGCTGGCAAGATGGTGCGTGCATGATGCAATTGCCCCCATTGTGAAAGCCTGCCTCCATAGCTACAACTCAATTGTGTCTGCTAGCGTGCAGAAGCCGTCCACATGGAAGCAGATGTATTCAGCAATGCAAAAGCATTACGAGAAATGCCAGCTGCTGGCTGGGGAAACAGCAACAGCAAAGCTGATCGATGACAGCCAGTACAAGCTTGTGTATGATGCCATCAATGCCACTGTCATTGGCCCTGATGCGCGGTCACAGGAGGACCCTCAAGCTGGCACAGCAGGTACATTTCATGTTGTTGGTGGTGATCATGACTGACTCAGTAGCCCATGCTTGCTGAATGCGTACTCTGTAGGGCATGTGATGAAGGTGGCTGAGCTGGAGCAGCTCGTATGTGCTTTGTACCTCCGACCTGGTCCTAAGGCAGCCCTGATGCTGTAAGTCATTATGTGCATGCAACCAAAGCCATCATTGCTTGCCAATGTTATCATTGCTTGCCATCATGTCTGCTTATAGGGGCCTTATGCTCGTCTGCTGGTCAGGCTGCTGTCGTAATGACGATGCCCGGTGGCTGAACTTGGCAGACATGCGTGAACCCCTCTTGCTGCCCTTTGTTGGGCCGTGCACTTGCCAACTCTTTGGCTTTGTCCTGCGTGGCGGCAAAGTTCAGAAATCGGTCAGTCCTGCAAGTATGTTTGTGACTGTCCAGTGTATATATGCATGTGCATATGCATGTATATGCATGTGACTCTCTTGTGTTGGGTGCAGAACAACAAGCCCAAGTACATCAGTTTTGTCAGGCACAAGGATCCTGTGATGTGTCCCATACGAGCCACAGGCCTGCTGTTGTTTGAGAAGTATGTCAACGGGGCAATGAAGTTCCCAGATGCCACAAACAACGATGAGTGGTAAGGATGGAGCCTAAGCATTAGAGCACTAGCATAAGAGGTGCCAGGACAACACAACTATCTAGTTTGCTATTGTGCACACAGGCGCAACGAGGCATTCTTTACAATTGAGGACCCCAGGAAGGCCGTGCACTATGACACTATGCGCAAGGATTTCAACGATCTCAAGCAACAGGAGGGCATGACTTTTCCAAAGGTCTTGCACGCCATGCGCGAGTCAGTGTCATCCTTTCTCATTGCGCTTGGGTAAGCAGCAGGTGAAGGCAACTGAATTGGATGTGTTCTCTTGATGTAACCATTGATGGCTGCTTGGTGTCATCACCTGGTGCAGATGTGACCCTGACAAGGTTTGTGCCCTTGGCAATTGGCTCTGCGACTCCATGTTGGAGAGCTACAGCCAGAAGACTGCTACTGACGTGGTGCTCATCGTGGGAGGCTATGCGTGGGAAACGTTGCGCATGCGCTGCTTCTTCCATCCGCGCTTCCTGCTACCTGTGCCGGACAAGCTGCTGTTTGTTGTGTTCCCCTTCCTGAAGACCTTGGAGCTTCAAGCTGCTGAGGTCAGCCTTGGTCATGCAGGCTCAGCCTTGGTCATGCAGTCTCAAGCATTGCTTATGTCTCTCTATGGCCTATGCTGCTTTTATGTTGAGCGCAGGTGAGCAAGGACCCAAAGAGGCCCTCCCCCAAGTACGTGTGCACTGCGTTGAAGGAGGTCGCCCGAGTATTGGTGCAAGATACAGCCCACGGCGTTGTGGAAGGCATCATGAAAGGGCGGTTGTTGTCACCGCTGCTGAGCTCTCCACTTGCGCAACTGCTTTGGAAGGAGGAGCAGTTTCTGCACCTTGTGGGCCAACACAAGCAGGCAATGGAGGCCAAGGTAAGGCTTACATGCGAAGCATTGTGTAATGAGCCCTACAAGTTCTCATCTACTCGTGCCTTTCCCGTGCTCTGTAGGTGTATGACGAGTTTGCGCCTCAAAGCCTGCAGGACACCATGACAACACTACAACAGACTGTCATGCAGATGCCCCTTGCCCTCACGGGTGTGCTAGGACTCGCAGTGCGCTGTGCTCCGATGATTCAGGGGATGCAGCCTGGTATGCAGCCTGGAAGCAGCCACCAGCCCATCCAGTCGCCTAGCACAGCCCAGCCTAGCGGTGGGGCCCCCCTTTTGCCCAGCCCTGCTGCAGCCCTGCTGCCCAGCCCCAGGCCAGGCCTGCTGCCCAGCCCTGGGGCCCCCCTCCTGCCCAGCCCTGCTGCAACCCTGCTGCCCAGCCCCAGGCCAGGCCTGCTGCCCAGCCCTGGGGCCCCCCTCCTGCCCAGCCCTGCTGCAGCCCTGCTGCCCAGCCCCAGGCCAGGCCTGCTGCCCAGCCCTGGGGCCCCCCTCCTGCCCAGCCCTGCTGCAGCCCTGCTGCCCAGCCCCAGGCCAGGCCTGCTGCCCAGCCCTGGGGCCCCCCTCCTGCCCAGCCCTGCTGCAGCCCTGCTGCCCAGCCCCAGGCCAGGCCTGCTGCCCAGCCCTGGGGCCCCCCTCCTGCCCAGCCCTGCTGCAGCCCTGCTGCCCAGCCCCAGGCCAGGCCTGCTGCCCAGCCCTGGGGCCCCCCTCCTGCCCAGCCCTGGGGCAGGCCTCCTGCCCAGCCCTTGGGACCCCATGCAGAACAACTTTTTACTCAAACAGCTACAGAGCATGTTGTCTGGGTCGCAACAAGGGCCCAGCTTGCTGCAGGGTCACCTTCTGAGCTCACGCACTACTTCCATATGCTCATCAGGAGCGCCTCTCTTCTTCTCCCCTCAAATGCTTCGGGCAGCAGCTGCAGTGTCAACAACAGAAACATGTGCAGCAGCATCCCAAGCCAGCTCCCGCAGTTGCAACACTAGCAAAGCCAGCCACAGAATGGGCAAATCGGCTTGGATGAGTGATGTGAACAGCCTACGTGCAGCCGCCATTGAGTGGGAGGAGGGGGGGGGGTGCCGGTTGCCTTTAAAGGACCTTGAGAGCGAACCTGGTAGGCCTCATAGGGGAGGCGACAGCTACTACAGCCAGCAGCTCAGTCGCTTTAAGGTTGTTGTGTACTGCCTGAAGACCATCCAACGTCAGCGGCATATATCTACCTTGAGGGAGGCAGCTGAAGTAGTGCAGTGTGAGGCTGATGCACATTTCCTGGAGGTTGCTAATGCTTCACATGGGCCCAACAAGAAGCGGACCAGCCGGGCTTGGTCAGGGTACCTCTCATGGCTTGAGACAGCATACAAGCTTGAGATCAGCGTTGCAAGGAAATGGATGCAAAACCCATTGGCCTCTGAAGCTCAGATTGATGCAATGCTGAGTGAAGCTCAGCTTCCAAAGGCAGATGTGACCACTCCAATGAAGCTGTTACAGCAGGCCCGGGCTGCGACAGGCACTCAAGCTCCGGCTGTGGTTTGGGTCAGAAGGCAACTTGCTTTCCCATCACCCCCCACTGCTGCCCTAGCAGCTCGGGGCACTCCTGCAGCAGCACCCCCATGCTCACCAGCTGCAGCTGCTGCCCAGCCTGCTGCCCTGGCAGCTCGGGGCACTCCTGCAGCAACACCCCCATGCTCACCAGCTGCAGCTGCTGCCCAGCCTGCTGCCCTGGCAGCTCGGGGCACTCCTGCAGCAACACCCCCATGCTCACCAGCTGCAGTTGCTGCCCAGCTTGCTGCCCTGGCAGCTCGGGGCACTCCTGCAGCAACACCCCCATGCTCACCAGCTGCAGCTGCTGCCCAGCCTGCTGCCCTGGCAGCTCGGGGCACTCCTGCAGCAGCACCCCCATGCTCACCAGCTGCAGCTGCTGCCCAGCTTGCTGCCCTGGCAGCTCGGGGCACTCCTGCAGCAACACCCCCATGCTCACCAGCTGCAGCTGCTGCCCAGCTTGCTGCCCTGGCAGCTCGGGGCACTCCTGCAGCAACACCCCCATGCTCACCAGCTGCAGCTGCTGCCCAGCCTGCTGCCCTGGCAGCTCGGGGCACTCCTGCAGCAACACCCCCATGCTCACCAGCTGCAGTTGCTGCCCTGACAGCCCTAGGCACTACTGCTGGCTCCTCAAGTATAGCAACCCATCACATTGCAGCCTCAGCTGACCTGCTTGTGACTGAGATGGTGCGCGCAGCGCGTGAGAGGGGATGCAAGCAGTCCCAGGCTCTCAAAGAAGTTGTCACACGAATGCCTACCCATGTCAAGAAGGCGCTTGCCCAAGCCCTGCAGCTGCCTGTGAAGGATGATGCAGCTGGCAAGCAGCCCCAAAGTGGCTATGCACTGTTTTGTGGCATGAAGCGGGCAGTGATTGGCAGTCATGCCCTCTCAGGAGCTTGGCAGGGCGCGGCACAAGATGTGTATGCAGCATACGCAGCAATATTGAACAACTTGGAGAAGAGACTAGGCTGCTAAGTGTGGCCAGGTACATGTTTCGTAGCCATAGGCCGGTAGTAGCCATACCAGTGTAGCCATAGGCCGGTGAGGCTGCACAATTGACTTCGATGGCTACACTATTGTAACCCGCTCTGCTCTTGTTCAATGTACGTTGCATACACTGTAAGCAAGACGGGATTTCGAAGTCTGCCAACCCTCCTATAGCAGCACCACCCTACCTACTAGCTGTAGGGGTGCTGGCACCACCAAGAGCACATCTGGCAGCAGCACCACCCTACCTACTAGCTGTAGGGGTGCTGGCACCACCAAGAGCACATCTGGCAGCAGCACCACCCTACCCACTAGCTGCAGGGGTGCTGGCACCACCAAGTGCACATCTGGCAGCAGCACCACCCTACCCACTAGCTGTAGGGGTGCTGGCACCACCAAGAGCACATCTGGCAGCAGCACCACCCTACCCACTAGCTGTAGGAGTGCTGGCAGCACCAAGTGCACATCTGGCAGCAGCACCACCCTACCCACTAGCTGCAGGGGTGCTGGCACCACCAAGTGCACATCTGGCAGCAGCACCACCCTACCCACTAGCTGTAGGAATGCTGGCACCACCAAGAGCACATCTGGCAGCAGCACCACCCTACCCACTAGCTGTAGGGGTGCTGGCACCACCAAGTGCACATGTGGCAGCATCATCACCCTACCCACTAGCTGCAGGGGTGCTGGCACCACTCGGAGCATAGCCGGCAGCAGGATGGAGATGATTAGGCATATGGACTGTATGACTTGTATGTATAAGTCCTATCTGGAGGCTGCGCGTTTGCGCATGCTCTTCAGCATATCGTTATAAACATACTTATGAACTGTTCTGCATTGAGGCTGGGGCCTGGCAGTCACGGGAACAAGGCCTGGCACAGACATTGCACATGGAACTCGAGTGTTCACCCCTGGTGTTCTGTGTGCGGCAATGGCTAGCTCGAACGCAGCGACACCAGAGGAGCTCGAACGCAGCGACATGAGTACCTTCGGCCCGGACTGCGGACTGCGGACCACTGCGGACCCTTGCGGACCACTGCGACCGAACCATAGCTTTATACATAGCACTTTACATAGCTGGTGATGGAACGGCTTGTTTCCTCAAGCAGGTCTCATAGGCTCAGGTCACACCCTGCAAAGCTAACTTCAACGTGAGTTGCGACGGCCATATTGATCAGCGCAACGCGCTGATAGCAGCTGCGCGAAGAACGGCCGTCGGTGCGTCGGGCGCAAACCTCCTCACTCCCGTCACACCGGCCGTCGCAAACCTCCAGTATAACCCTTGCTGCGCAGCAACATCATGCCCTTGCTGCGCAACAACTAAGCTAACCCTTGCTGCGCAGCAACATCATGCCCTTGCTGCGCAACAACTAAGCTAACCCTTGCTGCGCAACAACATAAGCCCCTTGCTGCGCAACAACATATAGCCCTTGCTGCGCAACAACACCAGGCCCTTGCTGCGCAACAACACCAGGCCCTTGCTGCGCAGCTACATAAGGCCCTTGCTGCGCAACAACATAAGGCCCTTGCTGCGCAACAACACCAGGCCCTTGCTGCGCAGCAAGGGCCCGATTCAGGTTACAAAACTTTCAGGTTGCATGCAGACTTGTAGGTTTCGCGAAATAAGGAAAGGATCGCGAAGGAAAGCAGACTGTCCCGCCAAAATGGCATGCTGCATATAGCAGCCAGGAGCAGCTAGGAGCAGCCAATCGTCGCCAAAGGGTAGCTACGAGCCAGCCAGCCGTCGCTAGCTTGTAGCCTCATAGCATTGGAGACCAGCCGTAGGATCTGGAGTCAGCGACAGAAATTGGCAGCAGGTGCAGCAATGCAGCGACGCAACATGGAGCGGAGCCAGTAGCGCTAGAGCGGAGGAGTGGAGAGGCCCCGTAAGGCAGCTGGGAGCCATGAAGGAGAGCGAGCCATGTGCGGAAGCCTCGAGTTAGGAGTCCTTGAGCAGCTAGGAGAAGCGGAAGTGGAGCAGCCAGGATAGGTACCCATGGTGGTAACAACCATGAGCATCTAGAAGCGGGAGCGACGTCCTGCAGCCTTGAGCGGCACCTTCCCCTCCCCACCACTCTTCACCCTCCCCTCCACGCCATTCCCAATCCCCCCCACCCTCCCCACACACACCTCACCTCGGGAAATGGTGAGTGGCTAGTTTTGTAGTTATGTAGCTCAAGGTGCCTAGCCTAATCGCTGGCATGCCATGTGTTTGCTGCAGTATCAAGGCAATCACCATCACCTCCCACTGCGGAGCAGCCAACGGAACTGACTGAAGGACTGAATATGAGTGCACATGCTGCTGGGGTGTCAGCACAGCCAGCCCAAACGTAAACCCTGCGCCTGCGGCTGCGGCTGCCCTGCTGCTGCTGATGCCCTGCTGTTGCTGCTGCTGCTTACCCTTACCCTCACCATGACGGACGGCTGGAGACTAAACAACAGCCTGGAGTGGCAGCCAGGAGTGGCAGCCTGGAGTGGCAGCCAGGAGCAGCAGCCAAGAGCCTAGAGCCTAGAGCCTAGAGCTGCTAGAGCCTAGAGCCTAGAGCTGCTAGAGCCTAGAGCGGCAGCCTGGAGCGGCAACCAAGAGTGGCAGCCAAGGTGGCAGCCAGGAACGGCAGCCAAGAGCGGCAGCCAGTAGTGGCAGCTAGGAGCCAGTAGATGCAGCCCACCTGGCATGGTGCAGCGTGAGCGGTGCCCCACACCCATTGGCCAGCCGCAAGGCAGCCGCCTCAGCATGGTGCAGCAGGTGCGGTGACCCAAACACCACCCCCATCACCCCCCACCCCCCCACCCCCACCACCACCCCCTTCGCCACACCCCCCCTGCCCACTCTAACCATGCCATGTCCACACACCACGAACACCCCCACCAACACCCATCACACACCCTGGCCACCCCCACCCCCTCCGCCCCACACCCCCTGGCCAGCCTGTGTGTTGCCCGCCTTGCATGGTGCTGCAGGTGCGGCTACCCGCCAATGCTGAACAGTGAGTGCTGCTGCTGCCAATGCTGCACTGCTGCTGCTGATGCCCTGCTGCTGCTGCTGCTTGGAGCAGGCGCTATTATTGGAGCGGCAGCCTGGAGTGGCAGCCAGGAGCAGCAGCCACGAGCGGCAGCCACGAGCGGCAGCCAAGAGCGGCAGCCAAGAGCGGCAAGGCAACAGGTGTGTGGCGCTAGCATAGACTGCTGCAGCCATGCCTCCATGCTTGCCAGCAGTGTGGCAACAGCCTTATGCATGAGCATGTGTAGCATGCATGGTGGTTGCAGGCAAGGCGGCAGCGGCCATGAGCAGCCATGAGCAGCCATGAGCAGCCGCCAATTGCAACCAGAAGGAGCAGCCAGGAGTTCCGCTTATGTCCCCGCCCTGTCCCCCGCCCCGCCCAGCCCAGCCCCGCCCAGCCCAGCCCAGCCCAGCCCAGCCCAGCCCAGCCCAGCCCAGCCCAGCCCAGCCCAGCCCAGCCCAGCCCAGCCCAGCCCAGCCCAGCCCAGCCCAGCCCAGCCCAGCCCAGCCCAGCCCAGCCCAGCCCAGCCCAGCCCAGCCCAGCCCAGCCCAGCCCAGCCCAGCCCAGCCCAGCCCAGCCCAGCCCAGCCCAGCCCAGCCCAGCCCAGCCCAGCCCAGCCCAGCCCAGCCCAGCCCAGCCCAGCCCAGCCCAGCCCAGCCCAGCCCAGCCCAGCCCAGCCCAGCCCAGCCCAGCCCAGCCCAGCCCAGCCCAGCCCAGCCCAGCCCAGCCCAGCCCAGCCCAGCCCAGGTTTAGGAGCACCCCGTGGCACCCTCTCGTCTCCTCACCCACCCACCCCTACCATCTCCTGTCCCACCACCACCACCTCCAAGGCCGCCACCCGTCTACATCCCCTCTCCCTAGCGATCAGCTTGGAGAGGGCGCTAGTAATAGCAACCAGCCCAGCCCACTCTTGCCATGCCATGTCTACACACCAACTCAACAGCCAAGCATTGCCAATAACTTGGGATGTTGCCAGTTGTGCGACATGGCTTGGGTGTGGTGTGGTGTGGTGGGGTAGGGTGCGGTGCGGTGTCGCCTTGTTGTGTGGGTGATGTTGTTGGTGTTATGTTGATGGTGTTGGTGTTGTGTTGATGGTGTTGGTGTTGGTGGTGGGGGTCACCTTGTTGTGTTAGTGCGGTGCCACCTTGTGTTGGTGTTGGTGTTGTTGGTAATGTTGTGTTGTTTGTCACTTTACTACCTTGTAGCAACGTGTTGCGGGGCGCTAGTGCATCGATGTGGTGTTGCGGGGTGTTGCATGGTGTATGGGCGTAACGACTCGCAGAACCTGTGGTGTTTGAGGTGTTTGAGGTGCGCAGCACGGGATGTAAACGTTGCTGCGCAGCAAGAGATGTAAACGTTGCTGCGCAGCAAGAGATGTAACGTTGCTGCGCAACAAGGGATGTAACGTTGCTGCGCAGCAAGATATGTAACGTTGCTGCGCAGCAAGGGATGTAACGTTGCTGCGCAGCAAGAGGTGTCACGTTGCTGCGCAGCGACGGATGTGACGTTGCTGCGCAGCAAGCGATGCACTTTTCAGGACACTTTTTGTCGGGCCTTTTTCGTCGCGATGGTAGCGAGTTACAACGTAAGATTTGTACCGTTCGAACGGACTAAATGCAAGCTATCCAATGAGCTATGGTCGATCCCATCGCGACCGGTCCTTATTTATCCTGAGTGCACATCTGCACAGCTACTCAGCAGCAGCTACTCAGACTGATGCTTCAATGAGTGATGCCCCGAATGCAGCTGTTCCTGACGCTGTTCATCCAGCTGCCACGGAGTTCAGCACCACATCTGCTCAGGTGTGGCATCAGCTTTTGTGTCATGCTTCCTACTCCACCTTAGCCCTCATGCAGGAAAGAGGCATGGTGACAGGAGTAGATGTGACAGCCAGTCAGTTCAGGGCAGCAGCCAAATGCCCAGCTGTTTGCATAGGCTGTGCCAAGGGCAAGCATCATAGAAATGTAGCATTTGCCCAGCCCTCATCCAATGCTGCACCTGTCACTGCTCCTCTAGGACTCGTGCATATGGATGTATGTGGCCCTATCAGCCCACCAGCCAGGGATGGCAGCCTCTACCTAGCCACCTTTCTTGACGACTTCACCAGATTATCTGTAGTCATGCCTATTCGCAGCAAAGCCCAAGTACCTGAGATTGTCAAGCAGGTCATAGAGCAGCTTGAAACTCAGTCGGGCCAGCGTTGCAAGGCAATCAGGACAGACAATGGCACTGAGTATGTTAACAGGCAGATGCAGCAATACTGTCTTGACAAGGGCATCATCCATCAGCACTCAGCTCCTTACAGCCCTGAGCAGAATGGAGCAGCTGAAAGGTTGAATAGGACTATCATGGAGAAAACCAGAAGCATCCTACATGCAGGTCGCATGCCCCTCAGACATTGGGCAGATGCAGCTAAGCTGTCCAACTATGTCAGATGTGTCCTGCCAGTCTCAGATCAGCCACTCACCCCATGGGAATCGTTTTTTGGGGTTAGGCCAGATCTGTCGGGATTAAGGGTGTTTGGCTCAGCTGTCTGGGTTCACGTGCCACACCAGAAACGCAGCAAGCTAGAAGCCAAGGCAGTCAGGGGTGTGTTTATAGGCTATCAGCTGGGAGCTAAGTCGTACAGGGTCCTTGTAGAGGGAAGAGAGTACCTCAGCAAGGATGTTATTTTTGATGAGCAGCTCGTGAATGACTTGCCAACCAGGCCAGCAACTCAGCAGCTTCACTTTCCTGGTGTACCAGCATACCCAGCCCTCCCAGCCCATGCAGGACTCCTTGTCCCTGTAGCCCCTCCTGGGGGGGACACAAGTCAGCAGCAGCAGCAGCAGCAGCAGCAGCAGCAGCAGCAGCAGCAGCAGCACCGCCAGCAACAGCAGCAGCTGCAGCAGACCAGCAGTAGTGACTCCAGGGACAGTGGGAGCTCCTCAGACAGTGCCAGCAGCGGAGCCCCAGTCAGACAGAGCATTCTCAGTCAGCCCTCAGGCATTGGCAGAAACAGAATTCCACATGCTGATCCAAATCTGAGCCAGGCAGCAGTAGGTGCCCCAGCCATGAGTTCTCAGAATAGGCCAGCAAGCAGGCCAGCACTTGCACCACTACTCGGAGCTCAGGATGCTCCCCTGCCTGCTGCCATTGTGGCACCTGGTGCTCCCATTCCACGTCGCAACCCACACAGGGATAGGAGGCCTCCTGCTAAGATTAGGCAGCCAGAGCTACATGCCATGACTGTCACTGACCCACAAGCAAACGACAATCCAACTGTCACTGAAGCTCTGTCTGGTCCTCAAGCGGACATGTGGCTCCAAGCCATGCACGCTGAACTTGCCTCTTTGCATGAGAATCAGACATGGTGCTTGGTTGACAAGCCTGCTGGTGCACGCGTTCTGCCCACCAAATGGGTACTAAAGATCAAACGTGATGCTGCAGGAGCCATTAAGAAGTTCAAGGCTCGGCTAGTGGCTAAAGGCTACATGCAAGTGTCAGGTGTGGATGTGGGTGATGTTTATGCCCCTGTCAGCAAGCACACCACCCTGCGCACTCTGTTAGCAAAGGCAGCTGCAGAAGACATGGAAGTTCACCAGGTAGACGTAGATGCAGCCTTTCTGAATGGACAGCTTGAGCCCAATGAGATCATCTATGTGCAGCAGCCTGAGGGTTTTGTTGAGGCAGCCACAACACTGTATGCAAACTGCAAAAGGCGCTCTATGGGCTCAGGCAGGCGCGAGCCTGGCATGCTAGGTTGAAGCAGGTGCTAGAGGGCATGGGGTTTAGGGCTTCTGAGTCTGACCCAGCGCTCTTCACCATGCAGCGCCAGGCAGGCATGGTTTATCTGCTTGTCTATGTTGATGACTGCCTCATCTGCACTGAGAAGGGTGACAATGACAGCCTTGACTATGTGAAGCAACAACTGTCTGCAGTGTTCGTGTAACGTGCGGGAGTCGTCAACCACGCACCCCACAGGTTGACCTAGCCTAAATGCCATGTACCACGAGCTTAGAGCAGGGTAGCTCGTTGGGCTGTGAACCCACTGTTCCCTTTACAGGGTTCAGAGTACCTTATGGCCAGCATCACACTTGCATGCACCGTACAACTGTTACATTCCTCCCCTCCTACAAAGCAGCTTCCCCTCTCCGCCGCACCCTTGGCGACTCGCGGTCTGACATCATGTCAGCCGCTGGACACAGCCTTCGGAATACACCGTGGCTTTGCACGAGCCTAGCACCCACACACCCATGTGTGCTTCATGTGCATGTTACTTCACGCATGCACCATGTGTGGCAAGCTTGCATGCAACATGTGCATGCAACATGTGCCAACATGCATGCAACAGCAAGCAACCATGCGTGTCAACAGCTCATTGACCGAGCATGGCACAACCATGCAACTCTTATGCATGCGTTTGTGATCTGCAGCACGACATGCATGCATCATACACATGCATCATGCATGTGCACCAGCAGCCAGCGGTGTCTAGCATCCAGAACATGTCACGTGCGGCGCAAAGCCTAGCATGTCACCATGAACAGCCATGATCAGGCAATGAAGAGCCATAGCCAGCCATGCCAGCCATGCCAGCCATGCCAGCCATGCCAGCCATGCCAGCCATGCCAGCCATGCCAGCCATGCCAGCCATACCAGCCATGCCAGCCATGCCAGCCCACTCCAGCCATAACAAGCATTAAACCTTGTCCCTTGGTCTTGGCCAACATCATGAGGACAACTTCATGAGGATGACGGGATACCTGCAGCCAACACTTCCTTGATCACAATGTTGGCGGCATATCGGATAAGCCGCCGACTTCCCATCACCTACATGGCAGCCATGACAAGCCATGTCTATGTCATGAGCTCTGTCCATGAGCCTAAGCCATGGCTATCACCCGGCTGCACCCGGCTGCACCTGGCTGCACCTGGCTGCACCTGGCCACTTAGCCACACCAAGCCAGGGTGACCTGCAACTGCGGCTACGACATGAGCATCACCAAGCAGCCTAGGCCATGACTACCAAGGGCCATGAGTCGTGTGCCTAGTCAGCCCTCACTGCCAACCTTACAGCTAGGCTAGCATCACGACATTCAGGCATGTAGGCTGCTGCCAACAGGCTGAGGCTAGAGCCTTGGGAATGCACCACGTCAAGACGCCACATCAAGGCGCCACGTTCTGCGCGACATAAAGGCGCGTCACGTCACGATGCGACCTGACCGAGTGAAGTGTACTAAACACAAATCGGCCTGCGGCCAAACATGAGCTACGTCCCGCAGCTCTGCGAACGTGCACACTTTGGACGGACACACTTCAAGGGCTGACGCCGAATCGCATCCGGCGGCGGCGGCTTCCGAAGGCGGCTTGCATCGCACATACCATACGATCCTATCCTATTGCAAGCCGAAGCACTTGGCGAAACATCGGTCGAGAAACCAATGTAACGTGCGGGAGTCGTCAACCACGCACCCCACAGGTTGACCTAGCCTAAATGCCATGTACCACGAGCTTAGAGCGGGGTAGCTCGTTGGGCTGTGAACCCACTGTTCCCTTTACAGGGTTCAGAGTACCTTATGGCCAGCATCACACTTGCATGCACCGTACAACTGTTACAGTTCGGCATCAAGAACCTGGGTGACACCAAGTGGTTTCTGGGCATGAAGGTAACTAGGGATAGGGCTCTGGGCACCTTGAAGCTAGATCAGCAGCAGTATGTGCATGAGCTGCTAAACACGTATGGCATGACAGCAGCCCACAGCAAGTCGGTGCCCATGGCGCCAGCCGTTAAGCTAGAGAAGGAGGGTGTGGCTTTGGACACTTCAGAGCACAGCTATAGTGGTTTGGTAGGCAGCCTGTTGTACTTGTCCTGTTGCACGAGGCCAGACATCACTTATGCAGTGGGAGCTCTCGCACGGTACATTTCATCACCCACACAGCAGCACTGGACTGCAGCACGAGCCATTCTCAGCTACCTAAAGGGCACAGCTGATCAGGGCCTGGTGTTTGGAGAAGCTGCTGAGCTGCAGGGCTACTGTGATGCAGATTACGCTGGTGACAAAGACACAGCTCGCAGCACCACTGGATATGTCTTTGCCATGAACGGTGCAGCCATAAGTTGGTCCAGCAGATTGCAGCCTACCGTGGCCATGTCGACTGCCGAGGCAGAGTACATGGCAGCCTCCAGTGCTGTAAAGGAAGGACTGTGGCTTCGTAAGCTGATGCAGGACTTACAGCTACCAGGTGACTGCACAAGCATCCTGTGTGACAATCAAGCAGCTCTGCAGTTGTTGCACAACCCCATCGCCTCTGCTCGTGCCAAGGCGAGCCAATGTGCATCATCACTTTGCACGAGAAAGGGTAGCCAGAGGAGAAGTGTCATTCAGCTACTGCAGCATAGCCAGCATGGTAGCTGACATCATGACCAAGCCACTGTCACTGCTTAAGTTCAGCCAAGGGAAGCAAGGGTGTGGGGTGTCCAGCTAAAGCATTCACAGGCTACTCATAGCCTGAAACAGATTGCTGTACCCAGCCTGAGATGTGTTTCAGGACTGGGGCATGGAAGTGCAGTCTCAGGCATGTGTGCCTGCAACAGTCTGAAATGCTCAGCCAGGATCTTTATCTGGACTGAGAAGCTTCCTCTGCAGTTGTTTGTCATACAGTTGTTTGCAGCTTAAGTTGAACGCTTAGTCAGGCCTCTGAGTGGGAGTGATGAAGTTTGAGCCCTCCCGGTGCAGTTGTTGTTAGCACCGGAATGTGAGGGCGTGATTGCCAGCGGCCTGTCCGCGGAGTGTACGAGTGTGACTGCCGTATTTGTGGTAGACACCTGGTAGGAGACGGCACCCTGATCTGGTGTCGTCGTCTGCCCGTGCACTTCCAACAGGTAGGCGCATACTATGCGCTAACCTGTTGTGGCAGATCTATGTAAACCCTGATCTGGTGTCGTCGTCTGCCCGTGCACTTCCAACAGGCTGCCTACGGATACACGGTGGTCGGGTACGCTACGTATACACTGGATATGCGTACCTACGTATATATGCCGCTACGGTTATGGCCAACCCTACCTTTGGTCCTCTGGCTGCAGGTCAATTGCTGCTGCAATTTTCCAGCAGATACAGCAAGTACCCGCACTGTTGCGCCTTCTGCGGTCACAGCCTGATAGCAAGGTGATACTACAGTTGTCAACACTGCAAGATGTTGAGGTACAGTTTGACCGACTGGAGTTTGTGCTGCAGCACATCATGCAACCCAGGTAACAAGGGAGGGAGAGGCAGGGGGAAGGGCAGGGGCGGGGGGTGGGGTTGGGAGTGGGGACAATGAATGAGGCACATGTGAAGCTGCAGGTACAGCTGAAGGTAATGCTACTTTCATGCTACCTGCCCTGTCATGATGTGCTGCAGGCCCTTCCTGACATCCGAGTTGGCGGCATTACCTGGGGAGCAGGGTCCTGGCACCCCCGCAGCCTTGTAGCAGGGGGCTATCCACTGCGAGGTCAATACGCCGGCTGACAGCATGCCATCAGCCACTCCATGCAGCCACTAATCCAGCCCCTGCCTCAATCCCAGCATGAGCCTAGCCCCAGCCCCAGCCCTTGCCCCCGCCCCCATGCCAGCCCCTGCCCTGGTCCCCACTCCTCCCCTCATCCCAGCCCTCACGACCACCTCAGCCCTCATCACAGCCCCCGCACCAGCCCCCACCCCAGCCCCCCCGGCTGCCTCAGCCCCAGACCCAACCCCTGCCCCTGCCCCAGCTGCAGCCCTAGCCCCGACCCCTGCCCCTGGCACGACCAAAACCTGGCCTGTCTGCAGGCCACTAGCCCTGCTGAACGGAGCAGGTTGCATGTTCGATCAGAAGAGGGATGACAAGCATTGGGACGATGAGTGCCTCACCCTTCTGTGCTCATTTGCACCAGACAGCGTGATGCAGTTGTCCACCTTGGGCAAGAAGCTGAGCGTGAAGATGTTAAACGGTTATTGCAAGGCAGTGGGGTGCGTGCTGACCTACGGTACATGGTGCTGGAGCATCTGCATACGCAGGCAGAGTGCGACTGAGCTGGTTGCGTAAGAAAACTGGGCTCCATGCGTCAAGTGTACCGCAGTGTACCGCAGCGGAGAACTCTGCTTCTTGCGTTGTGAGTGTTGTGAAGCAGCACTTGAAAGGCCCATCGCGCAGAGCGGAACCGTTCGCGTGCCTGGCAGACTGCCGGTCACCGTGGGTGCCAGCAGCTCGGGCGCGCAGGCGCAAGCGCGACGCAATGATAAGGCGTTCCGCGTAAAAATGACAGCTCAACTCTCACCAGGCACGCCGCAAAGTCAAATGTCCCTTACGTGGTTGTTCAACGGGAGGGGTAGCCGGGTGTACCCCGGTGATACCTTAGGCCCCCTTTCAGGCAGTTTTGTACTTCATCTGCAGGCCTGACAAGCTGACTGTGACTGCTGACAGACAAACAAAACAAACAAAACCGATAATTCCTAGTATTTGTGATGGCTTCACGTTGCTGTTTTCTATGGCTAAGAAAAAAAGACGAAGCGTGCCTAGACTAGTGCCGGAGGACCCAGACAGTGACATTGAGGACCGCGACGAGGCACTACAGCCGGACCTCACCGAAGCGGAGCGAAATAGGAACGTTTCCGGAGAGGCCCGCGCTGCCCGCGATAGGGACAACACATACCACGGCAGGAAGTGTAAGCTAGCCCACCTCGTCGACCACTTGCCGCAAGAACTTTGGGATGCCTTCCTGGACGACGCGGTGCAGCCACGAGTGGAGGCCATCAGCGAGCGAGCGGTGCTCGCCAGCCTGCTGTTAGGCTTACTCGTGCGCGGCTTGTTTGTCATTCACGTAGCCGACCCGCTCGGCTTGCACGACCAGCCCGTGTACACAGACATCCCAATCTCCCAGGCAGCCATCCCGGACCTCCGCTGCAGGAACCTGTTCCTGTAGCTGTGCCGCGGCCCGCTCGGAAACGGCGCGAACACTCGGCCCAACGCGGCAGTGGCTGCCGTGCTGGCAGCGCACCCCGACCTCCGCGCCCGCCTCGCAGCAATCCCTCGCCACCTCCCAGACACCAACATGGTAGATCACGTCGGCAAGCAGCTGGAGACAGCTTTCAGCAACATGCTCACGTTGCTCTTCGCTGGCAGGCTCAAGAAGTCTGTGTCCCTGACTGGGGCAGAGGTCCTGCTGGGCACTGAGGAACACCAGCGCCGGTTTGGGTTTAGGGGGCTGGGTGGTGGGCACCTGCCAGCCTGGTCAAAGCGGCAGTGCACCTATGTGCGCCGCATGGTGTGCGGGCTGGACGTCAGCTGGCTGGTGGGGGAGGTGGGGTGGTACCGACTGCAGCCATGCAGGTTGAGGTGGCTTTGCAGCGGGGCCTGCTGGGGCTTGAGGAGGGGGAGGAGGTGGATCATGATTGGGTGGAGGATCCAGCAAACCGGGGCCGGCTGCTGCGCCATGCGGTGCACACCACAAGAGAGATGGAGGCAGCAATGGCAGCCTGGCAGCTGGATATGGTGCCCTGGCAGCAGGCTGAGTTGATCAGCCATGGGCTGCTGCCCAGGCCCCCCCGCCCCCCCACACTCTATGCCATCACCCCCACCAGCAAGTACCAGGCTCGGCATGTCTTCATCGACACACGGGGCCTACACGGCATGATGCGTGACGCCGGCATGCTAGGGGTGCTGACAGAGGAGGGGGTCACCTCCTTGGCGAAGTTCAGGAACGGTGCCCTACCTGACCCAGCGAGGCCGGGCCACTACATTGAAGGGCCCAAAGACAGCCATGTGAGTGATCCTTGCAGTCAGGTGCCAGCCAGTTCTTGGGTGCTCCGTCAGCTGCCATGTGTGTTGTCAACTGCCGTGTGAGCCTTCAGCCAGCTGCCTACACAGGCTGATGAGGTGCCATGTATGTGTATCCATGGCTGCAGGTGGCCAACCGATGGGATGCATTGCTGCCGGACCCGCGCCGCCAAAAGCTCGCCAGCCCCAAGCACAGCTTCGCGCAGATCGTGCACACCGACGGAGTCGCCCTCAGCGTGATGTTCCTGCGGCCCAAGCCTGCTGCTCCACCCGCAGAGCCGCCGCGGATGGGCAAGCACATGGGCGCAGTCAACCCGCTGGCCCACCTCGACGCGGAGTGGCTGGGCGTGGACCCAGGCAAAACAAACATGGCAACAGTGGCGCACGAGGAGCGCAGCGCTGCCGGCACAGTGGTGTCCGTGTGGCAGAGATCTCTAACCGCCGGGCAGTACTATCGCGACAGTGGCATCAACCGGCAGGCCCAGGCGACCAAGACATGGCTGACCCAAGTGAAGCCGCAGCGTAACGCCTTGTCGCACGTCAGTAGCAAGCCCAGCTCGCTGGCCTCGTACCGGCGGTTCGCCGACATAGTCCTGGCGACGTACGACGCCATGTGGTCCGAGGTCTCCAAGCCGCGCTGGGCCAACGCCAAGTTCAGGCTGTACTGTGGCAAGCAGCGCGTGGTGGCAAGGTTCTGGTATAAGGTAAGGCCTATTAGTAGTAGGCCTATTAGCAGAGTGTGGCGGACCCCCTAAGGTTTCAACCTTATGCCCAAGGTTTCTCCTAGGTTTTGCGAAAATCTAGAGTCCAGCTTTCTTGTCACCTCCCGGCTAGAAACCTTATACCCCACTTGCTCCTGCCCCAAAACCATTGGCTCCCCGTACCTTTGGGTTCCATAACCTCAAGTATAAGCGCTTAACCTGGCAAACCCTGTCAACCTTGTCAACCTTGTCAACCTTGTCAACCTAGCAAACCTAGGAAACCTAGCCAACCTTGTCAACCTTGTCAACCTAGCAAACCTTGCCAATCTAGCAAACCTTGTCAACCTAGTCCACCTGGTCACCCCCGCCATTGGCTGCACCCCCATGGCTCAAGAGACACTCATTTCTGCACGGATGAGGTCGCCGATTGGTGCGATGAGCTGGCGATGGCCTGACTAGAGTGCAGCCAGCCCCAGCGGTTTGCCGTGTTCTGGAGCCTTGCAGGCAATCTTAGCGACTGGTATAGGTAGCCTGGACCCAGCTCGACGTGAATTTCGCATTTGGACTGGACATTGCAATGTTCAGGTCAGCACGTAACAGTGCTGCTGCGTCCTAGCACGCATCAAGACCCTCTCCCAAGATGGAGGCGTGACCGCGACGGCGGATTGCTGCCAGGTGCGATTTGCAGAATTGCAGTCTCGCACAAGAATATCCATACATTGATGCCTGTGGCTCCCGAGCAACCACGAGCCGCAAGAATCATTCAAAAATTTGCAGAAACTGAGCTGTAATTGTGTTTGCCAATGTGTAGGCCAGTGAAGGTTATGGGTAACAAGAAACGGGGGGTGAAGGCTAAATGTGCCAATGCTTTGAAAGCGAGTGAGGTTATGGCACAGTGCAGGGCTGCTGAGGCAGAAGCCAAGGCCCAGTCACAGGCTGCTGTGCTAAGAGCCGAAGTAGAGGCAGAAGGGCAGGAGCAACAGGGGAGGGCAAGGGCAGCAGGAGCAGGGGCAGCAGGTGCAGGGGCACGGAACACCCAGTTGCCGGTGTGGGAATTGCGCTCGCTCCAGCAGCAGCAGCAGCAGCAGCCACAGCCCCTGAGCATTTCCCCCCAAGCCTGGCAGCGCAGGCTGCAGCCGCTATTGGATGAGTTTCAGCAATACCCAGTGGAGGAGAGTGCAGAGCTGCTGGGCAGGCTGCAGCAGCGCGGTCCGTGGTCAGTCTGGCTACTGGCCTGGTCCCACCCACCCCTGACCAGGTGCTGGGGGGCATCATGGTGGAGTCACTCAGGCCTGTGCTTGCCAGCACCAAGTCCGCCCCGGGTGGACAGTGCACAACACAACAGCAGCCGTTTAACACTGCCTTGGCCATGACAATGGGCAGGGGCATTGAGCAGCATGGCATCAAGAGGACGGCCAGGCAGCTGGGCATCACGCCCCATGCAGTCAAGCGTGCCAGGAGCCACCTGTCCAACCTGGCAGCTGGTGCAGCAGCAGACTGGGCAGCAGCGCCCCTCCGTGGGCAAGATGGACATGAGGCAGCTGTGTTTGTGGTCAGATGGTTGTGCATCACAGTTCAAGGGGGCCAAGGGCCATCAGGTTGCATTGGCACCTAGCCAATAGGTTTGGGGTGCCTGTGCAATGGTGCCACATCGCATTTTAAGAGCACACATGACTCTGAGGGTGGGGTGGCTAAGAAGGAGTGGAGGGAGCAGATGTTAGTGCATCCTGAGCTGGTGGGGAAAGTGTGTGGGGCTGCTGTGCTAACAGATTGGGCTAACCAGCATTTTGCTGTGCCATGCCATGCACAAGACGCTGGTGCCAGCCACAGGCAACGTGGCCACATCATGTTTCGGCGCTATCTTGTGCTGGACGACGCTAGGCAAGCAGCTGTATGCAGTATGCCTGAGGCTGATGTGGAGCGCATGCATCATAATGTGGGGGGGTGCAGGGCAATGCACTGCATGGTGTTCACACCTGACAGGGAGCAGCCTCAGTGGGCCATGGCTGCTTGTGCATGCAACACGTGCATGAGTGTGCCATGCCAGCCGTGCATGAAGCCTGACACCACTACCCCACTTGAGCCCATGCCCATGTTTCGAGACACTGTGAAGGAGGTGAGGGATGACGAAGAGTGTTATGCATTGTGGTTCCATCCCAATTTGATGCATGATGAGGTGTGCTTTGGCAAACTGACAAACACACACTGTGCACGATATCGCATGCACATGGGGTGGAAGAGGCAAGAGGAACGTCGGACATTGCGTCGTTTGATGTTGAGGGAGCTGAGAAGTGAGCAGCTGGAGTTTGAGTATGAGGCGGACGGTGGATGTGGCTAGGTGTAAGGTGCACGGGGGTATATTTCGGAGCAGCATTAAGGGCCCAAACGTGAACATAACACGTTTCTGTCTCATAGACACATTAATATCCCACACAAGGAATCCCACACAACTGGCAGTGCATCATTTGACGACCTGGTTGGACAGTTAAATGGACTGCAAGAAGGCCCACATTACTGATAATTTGACATGGGGTCACGTGACACAAAAAAACTGAGCGCGTCCATGCAGCGGAGCCACCGAGCGCGATAGCTGTTCTCTGATCACAGCCCCACTAAGTAGGCTATTCCCGACACAACGCGACCCGATCTCTCAGCACCCCCGCCCGCCCCGGCATTGGTGCACATCAGCCCGAGCAGCCCGCTAGCTTCGCGTTGATGAGCTACACCGCCCTGCGCAAGAATCGCTGTAAAATTCCTAAAGACCGGTAAGATGTTATCAGGGGTGCAGCCAATGGCGGGGGTAACCACCTAGCAAACCTTGTCAACCTAGCAAACCTTTTCAACCTAGCAAACCTTGTCAACCTAGTCAACCTAGCAAACCTTGTCAACCTAGCAAACCTTGTCAACCTGGCAAACATTGTCGACCTAGCAAACTCTGTCAACCAAGCTAGCCAACCGCTTGCGAGACATGCGGCGCAGCATGCCCGAATACTTGTTGATGTGGCAAAAACGTTGCTCGCGCACCTGCGCCCATACGCCCAACGCGCTGCCTAGGCACACGATGTTGGTAGGTCGTATGTGTTAAGACCCAACTTTGCAAGGCAGGTAGTGCATTTCTTGGTATGCAACATGTACTGCATTTCAGCAGCAGCAGCAGTGGCAGAAGCAGCGGCAGAAGCAACAGCAGCAGCAGCAGCAGCAGCAGCAGCAGCAGCAGCGGCAGCAGCGGCAGCAGCGGCAGTGGCAGCAGCGGCAGCAGCGGCAGCAGCGGCAGTGGCAGCAGCGGCAGCAGCGGCAGCAGCGGCAGCAGCGGCAGCAGCGGCAGCAACAGCAGTGGCAGCAGCAGTGGCAGCAGCAGCAGTGGCAGCAGCAGTGGCAGCAGCAGTGGCAGCAGCAGTGTCAGTAGCAGTGGCAGCAGCAGCAGCAGTGGCAGCAGCAGTGGCAGCAGCAGTGGCAGCAGCAGTGTCAGTAGCAGTGGCAGCAGCAGCATCAGTAGCAGCAGCAGCAGTGGCAGCAGTGGCAGCAGCAGCAGCAGCAGCAGCGGCAGCAGCAGTGGCAGCAGCAGTGGCAGTAGCAGTGGCAGCAGCAGCATCAGTAGCAGCAGCAGCAGTGGCAAGAGCAGCGGCAGCAGCAGCAGTGGCAGCAGCAGCAGTGGCAGCAGCATCAGCAGCAGCAGCAGCAGCAGCAGCAGTGGCAGCAGCAACAGTGGCAGCAGCAGCAGCAGTGGCAAGAGCAGCGGCAGCAGCAGCAGTGGCAGCAGCAGCAGTGGCAGCAGCATCAGCATCAGCATCAGCAGCAGCAGCAGTGGCAGCAGCAACAGTGGCAGCAGCAGCAGCAGTGGCAAGAGCAGCGGCAGCAGCAATGGCAGCAGCAGCAGCAGCAGCAGTAGTGGCAGCAGCATCAGCAGCATCAGCAGCAGCAGTGGCAGCAGCAGCAGCAGCAGCATCAGCAATGGCAGCATCAGCAGCAGTGGCAGCAGCAGCAGCGGCAGCAGCAGTGGCAGCAGCAGTGTCAGTAGCAGTGGCAGCAGCAGCATCAGTAGCATCAGCAGCAGTGGCAAGAGCAGCGGCAGCAGCAGCAGTGGCAGCAGCAGCAGTGGCAGCATCATCATCAGCAGCAGCAGCAGCAGTGGCAGCAGCAACAGTGACAGCAGCAGCAGCAGTGGCAAGAGCAGCGGCAGCAGCAGCAATGGCAGCAGCAGCAGCAGCAGCAGCAGTGGCAGCGGCATCAGCAGCATCAGCAGCAGCAGTGGCAGCAGCAGCAGCAGCAGCAGCAGCGGCAGCATCAGCAATGGCAGCAGCAGCAGCAGTGGCAGCAGCAGCAGCAGCAGCAGCAGCAGCAGCAGCGGCAGCAGCAGTGGCAGCAGCAGTGTCAGTAGCAGTGGCAGCAGCAGCATCAGTAGCAGCAGCAGCAGTGGCAAGAGCAGCGGCAGCAGCAGCAGCAGCGGCAGCATCAGCAATGGCAGCAGCAGCAGCAGCAGTGGCAGTGGCAGTGGCAGTGGCAGCAGCAGCAGTGGCAGCAGCAGCAGTGGCAGCAGCAGCAGTGGCAGCAGCATCAGCAGCAGCAGCAGCAGTGGCAGCAGCTGCAGCAGCAGCAGAGGCAGCAGAGGCAGCAGCAGCGGCAGCAGCAGCAATGGCAGCAATGGCAGCAGCAGCAGCAGCAGCAACAGCGGCAGCAGCAGAAGCAGCAACAGCAGTGGCAGCAGCAACAGCAGCAACAGCAGTGGCAGCAACAGCGGCAGCTACAGCAGCAGCAGCAGCAGCAGCAACAGCAGTGGAAGCAACAGCAGCATCAGCAGCAGCAACAGCAGTGGCAGCAGTGGCAGCAACAGCAGCAACAGCAGTGGCAGCAGCAGCGGCAGCAGCGGCAGCAGCAGCGGCAGCAGCGGCAGCAGCAGCAGCGGCAGCAACAGCAGCAGCAGCAGCAGTGGCAGTGGCAGTGGCAGTAGCAGTGGAAGCAGCAGCAGCAGCAGTGGCAGCAGCAGCAGCGGCAGCAGCAACAGCAGTGGCAGCAACAGTGGCAGCAGCAGCAGCAGCAACAGCAGTGGCAGCAACAGCAGCAGCAGCAGCAGTGACAGCAGCAGCAGCAGCAGCAGTGGCAGCAGCAGCGGCAAGAGCAGTGGCAATTGTACACATGGCCACTGGCAACAAGACACTCACCTACATGCACTGCCCCATGTATAGGCATTGAGGCAAGCCAGCATGCATGACGTAACCCCCTTCTACCTGCACCCTGCCCCCTCCTCCCCCTCCCCCCGTCCCCCTCTCCTGCCCCTTGTCCACCTTAGCCTCCCCCCCTTCCCTACGCCTCCCCCAATCAGGCTCAGGCTCAGGCTCAGGCTCAGGCTCAGGCTCAGGCTCAGGCTCAGGCTCAGGCTCAGGCTCAGGCTCAGGCTCAGGCTCAGGCTCAGGGTTAGGTTAGGGGTTAGGGGTTAGGGTAAGGGTAAGGGTTAGGGTAAGGGTAAGGGGCTTGGGCTAGGGTCAGGGTCAGCGTCGGGGTTAGGGGTTAGGGCTTAGGGCTAGGGCTAGGGTTAGGGCTAGGGTCAGGGTCAGGGTCAGGGGAGGGGGCAGGGGGCAGGGGGCAGGGGGCAGGGGCAGGGGCAGGGGCAGGGGCAGGGGAAGCAGCAGTGGCAGCAGCAGTGGCAGCAGTAGCAGTAAAGGGTTTCGGGGGGGGGGGTGGGGGGGGGGTGCTGGTGATGTAATGCCCACGTCAAAAGTTAGGTTGTCAAGGTTTGGTAGGTTTGCTAGGTTTGCTAGGTTTGCTAGGTTCCGAGGAGGGGGGGGGGGGGGGGGGGGCTGGTGATGAAAGTTTGTAAGGTTGCGCCATCACGGAACCTAGGCTGAACCTAGGCTGAACCTTGAGCTTCCAACCTTGCGAGCCAAAGCCACGAGAACCTAGGAGCCTCTAGTTTGAACCTCAGGGGGGTCTGCCAATCTCTCCCTATAAGCTAGGGAGTAGCCAACCAAAGTCAGCTCATGCTCTTACACCTGGCCAACTGTTGTTGTTGTTGCTGCTGCTAAACCTGACCTTACACATGTGTGCCTTGTGTGTTGTACCATGTGTGGCTGCAGCTCATCAAGCAGGCCAAGCAGCGGTGGCCGGACCATGTCCTGGCACTGGCCTATGGGGCTGCTGGCTTCAGTGGCAGCGGCAGCATTGGTTGCAGGGGTGTCCCGGTCAGCCAGATGCTAAAGGAGGCGCTGAGGCAGTTCCCAGCAGGGCGGGTGGTGATGGTTGATGAGTTCCGCACAAGCTCAGCCTACAGCCACCCCAATGAGGCCCTCCCTGGGCAGCCACCTGAGTCCTTCAGGTGAGAGGGTCAGTGGGGGAGGGTCAGGGTAGTGCTGGGAGGTGGTGGAGTCAAGGTGGCTGGGTAGGGTCAAGATTGGGAAGGTAGGGGAAAATCTTACAAATGTGCATTGCCCCATGTGTCCATGCAGGTGGCTGCGGCCAGTGTACAGCTCGGCGAAGCGATCCCAAGTCAGGGGCTTGATGTGCTCAACAAGCAACAACATCAAGTAAGCAATGGCCTGACACTGCACATGTGCATGGCCGCAACATATACCACATGAAATGACACATGACACATGGCACATGACTTGACTTCATGCATCTCCCACATCCATGTGCAGGTTCTATGACCGGGACGTCTCAGCCGCGCTAAACATCCGCCGTTGTGCAGTCGGCCCAGGCCCACGCCCCACTGAGCTTTGCTACAGGGACGGCCGCCCAGCCATGCCAAAGCCAGGCCGGCCTGGCCAGGAGTGGGTGTACTTGCGTGACAAGGCCCTGTTGCGTAAGTGGCGGCGCAAGTGGCGGCGATAGCCAGCTACTGCAAGACAATCCAAGATAACAAGATACCAAACCCCTCACAAAGGGGATGTGTGTGAGTAAGAGCTATAGAGTAGGGTAGAGCTCTTGCTAGTAGTAGCCTGGAGGCACACACACCAGAAGGCTGAGCTGGAGTGGGCATTAGGCACACTGTCAGTAGGCTTTACAATGATGATCTCGCAGCCTGTGTTTGATTACAACTCATGCTTTTATTTGGTGTTGCATGAGGGCTGTAGGGATTAAAACTTGTTTAATGGTTGTACGGGCCTTGCATGGGGTGTGCAGTGGATTGTGTGTAACCCTTTTCAAAACGACATGATGGTCTGCCAAAAAGTAACGGTGAGATCTAAAACATCAGGCTGTTTACATCCGTCCACTTGTCATGAACTCGGCATACGCAGGGTATGCCTTGGAAAACTTCTTAGGGGACAAACACACAGCCAGGCGCACATCACAACTCGAAGGGCTGGGCGACAAGCTAGCTAAGAAGGCCAAGCGATGGAAGTGCGTGGTGGACATCATCAGCACCATTGCCATGTCCACTGCGTTGAAATGTCGTACTTGCGCCCAAAACTCCGGGACTTGTCGGGAATAAGCCGCCAACAAATCCACACGTGCCTGCACATCACCGTGCCAACGAGGCAACTATGGCCGCCAGCAAGCTAAACGCGTTGATGAAAAAGACGTTGTGGAGGCACGAGGCAGGGGTACAATTGTACGGAGACTTGTGTCGAAACCGTCGCTCTCCTAACTTAGCCCTCCATTCAGAATCGGGCCCCGGCCCCTGATGTCGGAGCCCTACTCGAGCATTAGGAACTCACCACGAGAGATGCGTGCCTCGCCCTAGCGAGGGTGGGGCAGTGGGAGAGCATCCGCAGCACAAATGCTCGGGCCGCCACCGCATCACAGGGCGGGTTGTCTTCCGCCGGGGTCGCCCGGTTGGTCGCCGCAATCGCACCATGACGCTTAGCCTGAACCCGGGCGGCGGGGATCTGCGCCACCCAGGTGGCATCAGTGTCGCTCTGTTCGCCCGCACATTCGTCCTCATCATCTGAGCCCGAACTCCCGGTACCGCACGCATCATGCAAGCCGGGGGCTTCCGCGTCGTCATAATCGTTCGCGACGCGACGCGTACGCGGACGAGCAAGCCTGACGACGGGTCGCTGAATGACACACGGGAGACCATTCCGCTGCAACACCTCTACGACGAGCCGGATGCGGGCTGTTAGCGATGCAGGCTTGACTTTCAGCAACATGGGCAGCCTGGGGTCATCATCAAGTAGCAGTGTCAATGCCCGCTGTCAGTGCCTATCATGCGCGCCTTATTGCGCATTTAATAGTTCGCGCCAATGCGAACGAAACAACGCTCACGCTGCTCACTAACGCTCGCCCTGCTCGTGCGCTTCCACCCGTGCCTGACTCAACCCCCCTCCCTTACCTGCGTAACAGCGCTGCAAGGCTGCGGCCATCGAGGGCGAGGGGTGCCTGCAGCTGCTGCAGCTGTTTAGCCAGCCAGCCCGGCTGCTCCAGAGGCAGGTTCAATACATGAGCCTGCACGCAACAGAGCAAGACCTGCCCCCAATTCAACGCAGCGAGAGACAACCACAGGCACCAGCCGCTGCCACACCAAGGCACCGCCACCACCACCGCCTCCACCACGACATCACACTGCCCCTCACACTCGAGACACCAACCATGCCTCACACCCAAGATCTACTCACATTCACCGTGCTCATCACATGCATGGTCGCATGCATGGCATGCACCTACACGGTCATGCTCACATGCCCCCTCATATCCCGCCCTCCCTGGCACGCCATCATGACTGAAGGCATGCTAGCACACCCGCCTGTCATTTTGAAGCAGCTACCAAAGCCAAATGAGAAAGAGGAGAAGAAGAAGACAACGACTCTGACATAAGAACTAGTGTGCATCAAGGAAGGAGCTTCCGCCTGGTGCACGACCTGCTCCACCTCCCTTGGACCAACTGCCAGCACCAGGGCCACACAGCTCCCTCCCCCTACCCAGTGCCCCACCTACCCAGTCCCCACCCAGCTCCCCCACCTACCCAGCTCCCCCACCTACCCAGCTCCACCACCTACCCAGCTCCACCACCTACCCAGTGCTCCCTCACCCCTTCAGCCCTTGATGGGATGCAGAGCAACCAACACAGAGCAGTGCAAATCAGCGGCAGGCGGACCGGGGGCGTTCTCAGCGTTGCTAGGGGCCCCCAGCCCCCCAGCCCTGCCCTCTCCCTCCAGTTCCTTCTGAGCCTCCCTGCTGCTGTCCGTGTTGTTGGGCAGCAGCAGGAGGGGAGTGGGAGCAAGTAGGCCAGGGCGGTGACAGCCTCCAGGCAGCTGGTCTGACAATATGGCCCTCAAGCAACAGCACTTAGGCCAGTGTGATGAGGACTTGAGGAGTGAGGACTTGAGGTGTGAGGGAGGTGAGAGGAGTGAGAGGAGTGAGGGGAGTGAGAGAAGTGAGGCGTGGCGTGCGAGCACTCACCGACCGGTACTTGCACACAATAACCATCCCTGCCATCACGCTTGGGTCCGCCTTGGCTGCTGCCACCCACTGCATCAGCTCTGACACGCTGGTGGGTGAGCTCCAGGCCCCACTGCCCACCCTCGCTCCCCTGCCTGGCTTGTTGAACCTAGGTGCTGCCTTCATCACCTGCTTCCCTGCTGCTGCTGCTGCTGGCATAGCTGGCATTGCTGTTTCTGGTGGTGGTAGTGGTGCTGCTGGTACCCTCAACAACAGGCCTGGCGAGCTGTGCTGCGGGGTGCTGGGGTCCCAGGAGGAGAGTAAGCGCTGGATGCGGGCCAATGCTGCCGCCTCTGAGTCATGACGCTGGGCAGTGCCGACGCGTCGTGGTGGCCTCACTACTCCCTTGTTTTTTGCCAGCTGCCGGCCCAGCTGTGCCAGCCTTGCATACATCAGGCCAGTGGGCAGCATCAGCGTCTGAGGGTGGCAGCAGGCAATGGCAGCAGCAGCGTCTGAGGGTTGCAGCAGGCAATGGCAGCATCAGTTGGCAGCAGGGTGGCAGCAGGCAATGGCAATGGCAGCACCAGCAGCTATTGAAGGGCAGCGTGCATCAGCAGGGACGTCCCTAGCCTGGTGCAGTTGTTGACATTGCGATAACTACCACAGCCACACATCAGGACAGTGACAGCTGGGAAGGATGGCACAGCAGCAGCAGCAGCAGCTGCAGGGGCAGCGGCACCAGCAGCTGCAGGGGCAGTGGCACCAGCAGCTGCAGGGGCAGTGGCACCAGCAGCTGCAGGGGCAGCGGCACCAGCAGCTGCAGGGGCAGCGGCACCAGCAGCTGCAGGGGCAGCGGCAGCGGCAGCAGCAGCTGCAGGGGCAGCGGCAGCAGCTGCAGGGGCAGCGGCAGCAGCAGCTGCAGGAGCAGCGGGCAGTGGCAGCAGCGGTGGGAGCTACAGTGCTGCTTGAAGGACGACAGGAGCCAAGGTCAATGCTGTCCCCTCTCAGTCAGCCTCTAGCCTGCAGCCCCCGCCTACCTGGCCTGGCCCCCAGCCGGGGCCCTGGCCTGCCCCTAGAACTCACCCTGCTGCAGGGGCCATCCTTCTCAGCTGGCATTCCCTAGCAGCTGCAGGGGCAGCGGCGTCAGTGGCAGTGGCAGCAGCACACTCTCACCGTGGGGCAGGCATGAGCCACGTTGGCTGTACGGTCCCTGCCGCCCACTAGCGCGAACCACAGCAGGCGCAGGGCGTACTGCCTGCCCCCCTCATCCAGCCCCTGCACTGCTTCGTGGCAGCGCATGGTCAGCATGGCGCTGTGTAACCTGCAGCCGATTATGCAGGTGCAGGAGCAGGCGAAGGCTGTTGGGTGTTGGTGTTGGAGGGTGGAGGGTGGCGAGGTGAAGGGTGTGGGAGGTGGCGGTGAAGGGTGAAGCGAGGTGGCGGTGAGGCGGGGCGAAGGGTGAAGGGTCAAGGGTGGTGGCGGGAGGTGGTGGAGGGTGGAAGGTGGTGGTGGCGGCGTGAGGGTAGGCCTGGCTGTGGGCTGAGACAGTGAGCACCACTAGAGGTCATGACATGTGAGGAGCAGCAGAGGTCAGCAGAGGTCAGCAGAGGGCTTTGTCAAGCTGCTGCACACAGAGGGGGCGAGGTGCACAGCCAGGGGTGGGGGGTGTAGGTAGGGCCAGGTGCTGGGAGTCCTGTTGCTGTCTCACACTGCCGGTAGCAGTCACCTGCCTGTCCCCTAGCTGCCCTCCGTACGGCACAGGCGCCCCGGTGATGGCCTCATAGGCCGCTGTGAAGTCAGGCTGCGGGCTGTGGGGAGGGGTGCAGGCGGTGTCCAGGGGGTCGGGCTCTGAGCTGGCCAGGCTGCTCCAGTAGTCCTGACCTGACAGGCTGCTGCTCCTGCTGCTCTCACAGCTGGGGCTGGGGCTGGGGCTGGGGCTGGGGCTGGGGCTGGGGCTGGGGCTGGGGCTGGGGCTGGGGCTGGGGCTGGGGCTGGGGCTGGGGCTGGGGCTGGGGCTGGGGCTGGGGCTGGGGCTGGGGCTGGGGCTGGGGCTGTCAAGGGGCCTGGGGCTTGTGGGGCTGGGGCTGCTCCTGTTGGTGATAACGCTGTGAGCTGGGCGGCTGCTGCTGCTACTTCTGCTGCTGTAGCTTCTCTCTTGCTGCCACCTGCTGCTCATGCGGACGCCTCTCCAGCTGCTCCTGTTGCCGCTGGCGCAGGAAAGGGGCCATGTGGAAGGGGGAGGGGGAGGCTGTACGTCAGGCCTGAGAGCTGACTTGATGTAGGCACAGATGACATGGGTGGTGGGTGCAGCGAGGTAGCTGGATGGGATCCATCTAGTGGTGTGACTGCAGGAAGTGGGAACTGAAGCCGTGGGCACTGAAGCCGTGGGCAATGCTGCTCCTACTTTGCTGTGGCTGTCGTAGCCTCCGGTGATGTGCTGGGCGTGACAGGAGATGATGCTCCTCGCCCAAGCCGCTGGAAGATGAGGGCTTGCGGCCGTGCCGGGCCGGCTGAGCCGACTGATCAGTTCCATCGAGAAAGTGGCAGGACTGCCGATGCAGCAAATGCAGGCTTGCATGTGGCAGCCAGAGATGCTGGGCAAGGTGCGCCGCATTTCCAAATGTTGGGCTGCCGCGATGGGAACGAAGTGTTAGCGAGGAATGGGTTGCCTATGCAGCTTGAGGACTTTACGCCATTGCTCATGCCTGCCGGGCGTGCAGGGCACCTATGCCGTCTTCTGACCGAGGCTTCACAGGTCATGTCTGTCATGCCATGGCATCCTGGTAAACATCCCCGTCGCGATATACGCAGGCTGGGTGGTCGTGCTTTGCACCAACTCATTTACATCAGCCCTTGTTTCTCGCACTTCTCCAGTTGTACTATAAGGCTTGGGGCAGGGGACAAACCTAACGAACCCAAGTGGCAGTGAGGGTTGAGTGTCCCTGTCCATGCCCCCGGTCAGCGTAATAATGCAGCAGTCCACAAGGCCGCGTGGCCTTGCCTGCGCCAGGCGGCAGCGAATGCTTCGGCCCCATACCCATGCAATATTTAGTTCACAGGTCCATGCACACTGCTGGGTCAGTCTGGCAGTTCTAGGCCATGACGCGGCTGGAGCAGCTGCTGCAGCCTGTGCACACAATGTTGTGATTGTACAACCCATATGTTGTTGTGGAGTATAACGCGCTGTTGGGACCACTACTTGTACATAGATGCACTGCGGCAAGGACCGCCTCATAAGGGCGTTCCCCTGAAGCCCCCGCCGTCCCCCCAGCCCCCAGGCCTCCTGCTGCTGCGCCCTGTGCCACCGTCCTCGTCCTGCGGCTGCCTGTAGCCGGGAGGTCGCCACTCCTCCACGCCTGGCCTGCTGCTGCTGCTGCACAGCGGGCGCAAAAGAGAGGAGGAAAAGCGGCCATGAAGAGAGGGTGAGGGTGAGGGGTAGGGTAGGGTGAGGGGTAGGGGTAGGGGTAGGGGTAGGGGTAGGGGTAGGGGTAGGGGTTGGGGTAGGGGTAGGGGTAGGGGTAGGGGTAGGGGTAGGGGTAGGGGTAGGGGTAGGGGTAGGGGTAGGGGTAGGGGTAGGGGTAGGGGTAGGGGTAGGGGTAGGGGTAGGGGTAGGGGTAGGGGTAGGGGTAGGGGTAGGGTAAGACCTCAAAACCCCACACAAGTGTTCATTACGTGGAAGAGTCCTGCCTGCCATATGCTCATAGTCGCGACAGTCAGGTGGGCTGTGTGAACAGCACACCACACCACCCATCCCACCCCCCTCCACCCCTGCCCCCCTCCACCCCTGCCCCCCTCCACCCCTGCCCCTCTCCACCCCTGCCCCCGCACCACTGACACCCTGCACCACTCACACCACGCGCTGCTTCACTCACCCATACCCCTCAGCGTCCTCCTCTGCAGCCCGGCGTCCCGGCGGCTGCCACTCCGGCCTGAAGTCAGGTCCAGGCCCTGGCCTGGCGCCACGCCCGCCCCACCCTCCTCGATTGCCAAACGGATCCCTCACCTGCTGCTGGACCTGCAGTCCACCGCAGCCACAGCAGGAGCAGGAGCAGAAGGATAAGCAAGAGCAAAAGGGTGAGCAGGAGCAGGAGTCGGAGCAGGTGGATGAGCAGCGTCCAAAGCCTCACCCGCCCACCATGCCAGCCTAGGTCTAACCCTTGTTATGCCTGCTGCTGAGGTGTCTACCGACACGCCTTGCTGGTGAGCTACAGCCAAAGCTAAGAGGGGCCGTACCCAGCCCACTGCCCCTCATCATCAGATGCTTTGAAACGAGAGTCCAGGAGGGGCTGATGGAACAGGCACTGAGTCCCAGTGGTCCATGATCACTCTGTAAACAAATCACCATAGGCGTCACATAGCATAGCACCTAGCGGCACAACGCCCAGTTTGCCTCATTTGCTGGCTGTACAGCAGCAGAGCAGAGCCCTTGAGGCAGAGGCAGCACTGGCGCTCAGGCAGCTCTGCCCTGCACCCTGTAGCCCACCAACACAAGTCAGCAGCAGCTGCTCGACTAGACGTGCACTCGCCCCAGCTTAAGAGCACCGGCACGCCCCAGTGCCCAGCAGGACAGCAGTGCATCTGGCAGGGACAGCAGCAGCAGCAGCAGCAGCAGCAGCAGCCGCCACAGCAGCAGGACAAGCAGCAGCAGCAGCAGCGGCAGCAGCAGGACAAGCAGCAGCAGCAGCAGCAGCCACAGCAGCAGGACAAGCAGCGGCAGCAGCAGCAGCCACCCTCCTCCCAACCGACCCCACCCACCCAGCCACCCACCCTCCTGCTCCATGTGTCGGTGCTGCTGGCCCCAAAGGGGTCGCCCCTACCCCCTGTGGGCCAGGCGCCCAGCGCCCCTCCTCCTCCCAACCGCTGCATCAACCGCATCAACTCCTCCAACCGCCGAGCTTCCCTCTCTGCCTCGTCAACTGGCTCATACACACCCTCGCTGCCGTCAGCTGCTGGTTCCTGGTCGCTGCCTCTCTGGATAGCAGCAGCGGCAACAGCGGCAGCGACAGCAGCGCTACCCGCACAGGTGCCCGCTTCGCCTCGAAGCAGTGTGTTACTACTTTTTGCAGCGAGTGTGACGAGTTCCGCAGCTTGGCCTCCATGGTGTGAGGCATGAGAAGTGAGGTGTAAGGTGTGAGGGGTAGGGTGAAACTGCAGGCAACCTCTGCCACCTGAAGGTTCCCTGCCCACCCACCTGCTCACTCCTCTCACTCCTCCTACCAAAGTTTGCCCACCTGGCCATACACAGCAGTGTGCACACACACAAACACGCATCGAGTGTGACCGCAGGCAGCGGAGCCACAGGAGGCAGCACAGCACACCAGCAGGGCATCAGGCAAGGATGCGGTGGGCAAGCAGTGGAACAGACTGGCCCCTCAAATACAAAGGGCCAGACATTTGTTGCCTGCCGGGCTGATGAGGGAGGTTGAGCCAGGGGTTACTGGCTTTCCTAAATCCACTTCTTGAAGCCCCAGATGGCCCCATCAGGCAGCTGTGATGGCCTGTGACGCATGCTTCATTGCACACAGACACAGTTGTCAGCTGACACATTGCCTGGCGAGGAGGCTTTACTGCAAACAGACACACTGGTTAGCGGATGCCGGGGCCTAGTGTGACGACTGTGATCAGAAAAGCGGGCATAAGCCGTCAATATGATCAGAACAGCGTGCAGCATCCCATAGCAATAAGGCAACATACCACCACCACCACCACCAATACCACCACCACCCTGCGTCATACACGCAGTTGACCAGAGTGGCCGTGTGCCCGACTGGCTGCACGCTGCAGCAAAGCAGGCAGGGGTAGGCTGATTTGCCATTGACCTGCCCTGCCTGGTCATAGGTGAGTCGAGGGTGAGGGTGTGAGGCGAGTGCACAGTGTGGCTCCCGTGAAGTTGATCATAGGAGTGTATGGGGTGCAGGAGGGCAGGCAGTGCGGCACCGGCAGGAGCACAGTTGGCAGTCCCCTGCCAGGGCCACAGGGGGGGGGGCTGGGACAGGGTAGGCACAGGGTGGTCACAGGGACAGGGTGGTCACGGGGCTGGGACAGGGCGGTCACCTCAGGGCACCCCACGCCCAGGGGCCTCATCAGCCTAGCCGCAGCCAAGGCCATGCGTGGCCCCCACAGCAGTCAAGGACAGGCTGAGGCACATGTCCTTCACTGGTGTGGTGATTGCAACAGTCGTGGTGCCTTATGCGCCACCACCACCCCAGCCAACCCAGATCACCAGCCTGTCATCAGCCGCCACCCTTGCGTCCATCTTATGGTGGTGCAGGGCCTCATGGCCTCCAGGGTGGCAGCGTTGCAGGCTGCAGCCTGGATTCAACCTTGACCTCTCTGCACCCCTCAGCACCAGCAGCCTCCCTGGCTTGGGCCCCACCACCAGGCAAGCCAGCCGTGCACCTCAGCAGGCCGTTGAGCGCTGTGAAGGCCCCCGCATGGCCTTGGCTGCATTAGGCCCCCTACAGCGGGACCGACAGCCTGACTAAAAGCACGGGCCATTGGTAGCCAACAGCTTGCTCCACCAGCAAGACCAGCACAGCGACAGCTTCCTCAAGGGAGGCAACCGCTGCTGCTGGGCGACACTTGACACAGTCGTGGTCAGCCAATGCTCCTGCAGCCCCATACTTTGTGCTGAGCAGTACTAAGAGTGACAAACATGAAGCGAGCTTACTTAGAGCTCTGATGGCCTGGCTGAACTCAACCTCCTTTCTCCCACTCTGACCCTGTGTTCAAGTTATGCCAGCGACATCCAACTGGAGGGCACATCGGCAACTGCCATGTGCTGCTGCTGCTGACGATGATGCCGATGACGACAGTGCCTAGCGCACAACACTGTGCTACAGGCCCCTGCTCATAGCAGCAGTGTCCTAAAGATTGGCGCACCCACAGCGTCAGCAGCCTGGCCGCCACCCCCTCCTTCCACCCTGCCCCTCACCTGAACCCTGCGCCAGCAGCCTCGCTCTCTTCCCCCTCTTCGTCATCCTGGGGTTGATGGCCCCCCTCCCTGCTCTGCTGGGCGCCGCGCCAGCTGCCTCCGCGCCCACCCCTGTGCCCAGGCCGCCCCTCCTCCTCCTCCTCCTCCATGTCACCAGGTCGTCCTGGGCTGTAAGGAGTCCGCCGCCACACAGGGTCCCCATACTCATCCTCTTCCTGCTAGTTCAGAGTCAGGGTCAGAGTCAGGGTCAAAGTCAGGGTCAGAGTCAGGGCCTTTCCCTCCCCACTTTTTGACCTTCTTGGTTGCACTGCCAGGGTCAGGGTCAGGGTCAGGGTCAGGGTCAGGGTCAGGGTCAGAGTCATGAGTATGCAATAGGAGATCAAGGTTGCAGTGCTACTGGATTGTAGGTGGCAGATTGCTGTTATTCTGTCACTATTTATTGTGTTCTGCACTGCCGGCAGTGCCTGTGGCAGTGGCAGTGGGTGGCCATGTCATGCAAGACATCACACACTCAACTTGCTGAAGGGTGGGCATCCTTGCAATGGAACAAAGCCACACATCCAAGGTGTGTCCTTGCCACATGCAGCCACCGCCATGCAGTGCAGATGAACCGGCAATACCTTGCACAATGCAATGGTGTGACAGTCAAACCGGGTGATGCTGCGATCTAGTGTGGTGGTAGGGTCACACCTGGTACACATCTCGGAAGAAGTTCATGCGCCGCAGGCCATGTATATTGTCATACTCTGCTCGCTTTGTGGCATCCCCCAAGACCTCGTACGCCTTGCTGGCCTGGATGAACGCCTCCGCTGCCCCCTCCTGAGTGTCAGCAGGGTGCCACAACCCAGTGGACAAGATGGGAAGAAGGAGCAGCCATGTCAATGGCCTAAGCGTGTGTCAATGGGCAGCAGAGTGGCCCTGAAAGAATCAGCGCTCTTGCCAATCTTGCTAACCTCAGCCAGAGCCAGAGCTTGACCCTAAGCCTGGGCCTGGGCCTAAGCCCTTGTAAAGGTTCTGAACTCCTGGTCACTGGATCATAAGCTGTGGTGTGTGGCAAGCAGTTATTCTGGACCACCAGCCTGGACACCCTGCTGCCAGACCTACGGTCATTAGCTCCTGCACAAGCTTCAAACATGGTCCGGGCCCTGGCGGGGCGAAGGTGTCTACATACGAGCGTGGCTGCGAGAATTCGCTGCGCATGGGAGCTGCCGGGTTCACAGAGATGGAGGTTGTGTGGGTCCATCGCAGGCAGGACAGGGGGCTGTAAGACTAGGCAGACCTGCACCCCTGGTTTGGGACCTGGCTGGGTGTCCTTAAGAGCTGTCCTGCTGGGTCTACCTTAAGAAAGTCTACCTTAAGAGTTGAATTTCTTCACTTTGACATTCAGAGCACTAGGCAGAAATCACATTGTGTCAACATCCTTTAGGACCATCACAAAGGGGGCTGTAAGACTAGGTGGCCCTGCACCCCTGGGTTTGCAACCTGCTGGGGGCCCTGCGCTGCTTCCCTAGCCTCTGCTGAACTCACTGCTGCTGCTGCTGCTGCTGCTGCTGCTGCTGCTGCTGCTTCCGCTGCTGATGGAGCAGTGTTGCTGCTTGGAGCTGCAGGCGCTGCTGCTGCTGCTGCAACCTGTCGCTGATCTGGTCCTGCCTGCCAGGGTTATGTTGTAAAATCTGAATGAAAATCTGAAATTTTCACAACACTGTCTGCAAGCCAGGCAGGGGCTAGTCAAGCACTAGGAGCCAGCGATCCCTCACTACTGGCCCACAGCCTGGTGCTGTTGCCCGACCCCTCACCTCCTTGTTGACATCAGGGTGGAGCTCTTTTGCAAGCCGCCTAAAAGCTGTCTTGATCACTTCATCCTCAACGTCAGGCTCAATGCCTAGGATGTCGTAGTAGTTGCGCCGCCTGCCACCGCCTGATGCAACAAGGTGGGGCAGGTCTTGCGCACAAATTGGCTGCTGTGTCAGCGAGGGAGTCACAAGGTGGGTAGAGGTGGGACCAGGCAGTGGAGGAGGGCACTGTCTTCCTGGCTGCTGGCCACAGGGTCGCTAACTGGTTGGGCACATCCCGTCCAGGCTTTTCAGACAGCCAGGCCGAGCGGATATTGCCGAACAGCAAGGGTACGGTGAGGTAAGGGTGGAAGGGGGGGGCATACATCTAGGTGCTGCAGGTTCGCACCTGCGGCAGCTGCCACGTGCCTGATTCGTCTTCGTGACTCAGTCGATCGGTACGGGCATGACAGCCTGCAGCTCTGTGCGATGCTTGTAGGTTGAGCCGCGTGTCCGTTCCTCATATGCCTTGTCTGCAGCTCAAGCGTCGGGGGTTGTCACATACGCGAAACCTGTGTGTGAAACCTTTGTAAAACCCTGTATCGCCCAACGATCGTGCATGCTGTCATGCGTGCTGCCATGCGGAGGCCACAAGTTGTGGCACAACTTGCCCACATGGTCAGGTCAGTATGTTACCTTGGTCGATACATGGCTACGCGGTGTCATACTTGCCTCCTTCACAGTCTTTAACAGCGTAGTTTAGAAACACTTCATCAGGCAGCGACGCTTCATTGCTTCTTCTTCTCCTAAGTACATAGATTACCGGCTACATATCTAACAAGGCGGACTACCATGTGAGTTCATCAGCAGGAAGCTGTTGAGACAACAATGCTCATCATGTATAAAGTCATCCCGTTCATCCGTTGCTAGGCAGTGAACAGGTAAGTCGTCTTCTACAAGCATAAAGCCTGGCGAGCCTGCCTACCCTCTCGAGGTGTTGTTGGCCCCTGACGGCACAGCGCCTTGAGGCCAGGCCGCCAGCACGGCTCGTCCAGCGGGGCTCAGGAAGCAGGCCTCAGGGTCAGGTGCAGGGCCAATGTCAAGGACTCCTGCACCACATCCCTGTCAAGCCTTGCTGGCAGCGACTTCTGTCCCTGTCCAGACGTTGACCTCCATCATGGGCTCATGGCCCAGCACCCTGCATGCTCGTGGCACTGCCGCCGCCAGCCATGCTGGCACCCATGCGGGCCCCATGCCGTCCGCACTATGCGTGACCAGCACTGCGCTGCCCCCCACCCCCTCCGCCCCCTCCTCCAGCTGGGCAGCCTCCGCCTGCTCCGCCCAGCGGTCAGCAGGGTCTGTGTACAGGTACAGCAGCTGCAGGTCCTTCAGCTGCTCCAGCACCTGGACCACCTCCTGGCGGCTGATGCCTGGGGCACCTGTGTCAGCTGATGTGCGACCCCCGGGCCCCATCCCTGCTGTCAGAGCAGCAGCAGGGGGGGTTGCCAGTGGGGTGGGGGCTATCGGCCCCGCCAGCTGCCAGTGCAGCCGGCGCAGAGTGACCACATTGCCCAGGAGCGCAAAGTCGGCATTGCACAAGCGAGGGGGCGGCTGCCGGGCCGCCCTGGGCTGTGCCTCTGGCTGACCTGCTGGCCCCGCCTGGCCCTTGGAACCTGGGCTGCCACCGCCGCTGTTTGCGTCACCAGGGATTCTGTTGGGGAGTGGGCCGGGGTCAGGGTCTGTGTCCCAGCCAGTGAGCCAGGACCACCAGGAGGAAAGGCTGAGGCTGGGCCCGCCTGCTGAGCTGGACCGCCTGCCACCCTTGCCCGGGGGGCTGGCGTCTGGGTCGGGTTTGCCCTGAGCAGCCAGCTGGGATTGCAACACACTGGGCAGGTGCGCCTTCAAGTACCTGCAAGGCAGGGCAACCATGAAAGTACACTGAGCCAGTGATGCCAGGAAGTGCATGCGTGCAATTGCAGGACGCAGGCAGGGACAAGGGTGAAGGCGGTCCTGGCCTGAGTGAAGTGTGACATGCCCAGTGTAGCCGTAGGGACCCAGGGTAGGGGGAGGGGGTTGCATGTCCCTTGGTGTTAGTAATAGGTACAATAATGTATAATTAGGTATTATAAGGTATTATAGGGTATTTAAGGTAAAACAGGTACGGCTATAAGGGCGGGCTTATAAGACCTTCTAGCAACTCTGACTGTGCCCGGTCTGCCAGGGGAGGTTTGAAACCGCACCACCGCCTGGCAGGTGGCCTGGGATGGAGCTGCAGCTGGATGCCACTGACCTGTGGCTGCTGCGCCGCATGCGGGCTGACCAGTCGCTGTCATGGGGTGGGGGGCGCTGCCCAGGCCTGGCCCCGGGGACAGGCGTGGGCAGCAGGGCCGGGGGGCGGGTGTCCCTCACTTCCAGCCGCTCTAGCCGGGTCAGCTGGGCCAGGGAGTGCATGGCTGAGCTGGACAGGCCACGCACCTGCACGTGAACATGCAGGAATATGCAGGAACATGCACCTGCACGTGAACATGATGATGACCAGCATTGCATGATGCTGACACCACCTGGTGGTGGTGGTGGTGATGGTGGCCGTCATGACATTGCATGAGGATGGCAGCATGCATTGGTCATACAAAGTAAGCCTAACAGCAGGCAAACCAGCAGCAGCAGGTCGTATGAAGGCAGTTTCCATTGGTCGGGGTCAGGGTCAGGGTCAGGGTCAGGATTGCCATAGGCTAGCGTGGAACAGTGATGGTGGGTGTGGGTGAGGGACAGCCGTGCCATTTATTTTCCCATAGGGGCGAGTGTACCTCTGTTAGGTCCAGGTGGGTGAGGTGTGGTGCCGCTGAGAACAGCTGGGACATGCAAGCGTCGGAGGCCTGCATGGGCGCCATGTGAGCATGAGCAAAGTTGAGGGTGGTGGCTCGGGTGTGAGGTGGCGCTCAACAACACTCCACCATGTGGCTCTGGTGTGAGGTCGCGCCCGCCTACAGCTGGCAGGCACATGAGGAGAGGCCGAGGGAGGGGATGGGACAGCACGGGATCAAGAAAACAACAAGGGGTGCATCATGGCCGTCTATGTCACCTTCCCCTCAGCCTCACCCCCCACCCAGGGCACCCCAGCAGCAAGAGATCAGAGATCATTGGCGCAGGCGACGGTGCGTGATGTAGGCAACACGTGACTGGGGTGGGTCGGTAGTGGGGCGGCTCCGACCTGGCAGTAACACAGCTCCACTGATGCCAGCTTAGCAAGGCGGCCCCCCGGCGTAGCACCACCTGCAGGCGCAAGGCAGCAGCTGGGTCTGGGCCAGGTGAGTTAGTGGCTCAGGGCCACAGCCAGGCAGGCCACTGGCTGCATGCCTGGGCCACACGCTGGCAGTGGCTGGGGTGTGTGCAGGTGTACAGGCCGTGGCTGTGACCTCAGACCTCTTCTCAAGCCCGCGCACACAATGTGCCTGGTGTCCTTGGTGTTTTCAGTGATGTGCTCAGAAGGGCTGGACCAGGGCCCTGGGCTCAACGGCAAGTGGTGCCAGCTGCGGCTGCAGCTGCTAGGTGACAGGTGCTGCGACTGCTAGGTGACAGCTGCTGCGGCTGCTAGGTGACAGCTGCTGCGGCTGCTAGGTGACAGCTGCTGCGGCTGCTAGGTGACAGAGCCAGGGGACCGTTGAAAAAAGCAGAGGCGGGGGGGTGTTTGGGACAGTGGTAGATGCCAGGGGCTGATGCACAGCCCTCTGCTGCCACCACCTCCGCCACCACTACAGCCACTGCTGCCAGGTTTGCTGCTAGACATCCTGGAGGGCAGCAGCCTCACACTTTAACATCACTCACCCCCATTGCTGAACTGGGCTGGGATCAGCAGCATCGCCCACCTGCTTTGCCTGGTCTCAGCACCGCATGCTCCAGGACCAGCTTGGTCAGGGTGGGCGGCAGCCAGTCCAGCAGCACCCTCAGCTGACCTGTAGTTGACACAACAAGCCACACAGCTAGCTGGTGTGAAGGCAGGTGTGAGCAGGCAGCAGGCGAGCAGGCAGCAGGCTGACTGGCGCACATCAGGCAGGCTAGGTGCAACTGTGCTTGCAGGTAAAGCAAGCTTATACATGGTTAACAAGCACAGCACAGCACAGCACAGCACAGCACAGCACAGCACAGCACAGCACAGCACAGCACAGCACAGCACAGCACAGCACAGCACAGCACAGCACAGCACAGCACAGCAAAACATGGACTTTACCTCTGCCCCCCATCTCCTGTTTGGTCGAGCTGGTATGTGTGAGCTGCCATCCACTTGTGCCTGGGGCACCGTCTGCTCCTCCTTTCTCCACTTCCTCCTCCTCCACCCCTTCCTCCCCCTCCTCCGCCTCCTCATCACCATAGCCTGGATCTTCGACATCACTGCCACTTGAGCTGGTATCGTCACCATCTGGCATGCAAGCATGCATAGCCAGCACCGTGTCACAAGAGAGGTAAGGGTGGGCTGGCCTGGTGAAGGGCTGGGCCCAGGGGCAGAGCCACCATTCATGCTCACACACGCCTGGCAGCCCCAAACAGCAGGGGCGGGAGGCAGTGTTTTGTAGCGGTGGTAGTGGATGCAGCCAAGCCAATACAGGTCAAGGTGATGGGTGATGGGACCAAGCATAAACCAAGCATACAGTACCGTGCGCTTTGCTATACACTGCACGCTGTACTGCCACGCTGTACTGCTTTGAATGTTACGTGACGGGTTAGAAAGTGCCCAATATTTAGTAGACACGCATGTCCATTTCACAATTGGTCGCCCGACAAACGTTCACAATGTTCTTAGTTTTGTATTGCACTATTAAGGCGCCCACACGTTTTGACGTTACAAAAGAGTGACATTATACAAGAATTTGGCCAACACTGTATGGGGAAGGGAGGTTCTGGCTAGCTGGGGCCGACAGAGGGCCGCATGGGGTGGGTGTGGCCCAGTGTGTGAGAGGCTCAAGCCTAAATAGGCATACAAGCTGGGAGCCAGCGCACACCCCTGGTGCTGTGCAGGCTGTCTGCCAGGGCAACAGCATAGGAGTGCCTGATCAGGCCATGTGGACAGCAGGCACCTTTGCCACACTGCCTTGCACTGGGGCTGCATCCTTGAGCTGCATCTGGGCATGCTAGGCAGCGATGAGGCACACCTTGCCTGCCATGCTCTGAACTCAACATCTCATCAACCACATCTCCCTGCCAGCCAGCCGGTCGGCCTGCCTGCCCACCTGACTACTATCCCCTGCACCAACACAAGCCACACCTCCCTGCCGGCAGGTCAGCCTGCAAGCCTACCCACTAGCTGACCCTGGCTGACCACATCCCCCTGCACAAGCCAGCAGCTTCCTACGTCCCTCACGTCCCACCTTCATCCATCAGAGGAGCAAACAGGGCCAGCTGGCTCAGGCCTGAGAAGCCCCCGCACAGCAGCGGCAGCGCTTGGGGGTTCACAGGGCCCCACCACCGTGCCATCTGCTGCCCCCCACCCTGGCCCGGGCTCCCCTGTGCACCCCGGCCTGCTGCTCCCTCCGCTGCTGCTGCTCCTGCTGATCCTGCTGCTCCTGCTGCTGCCAGGGCTGGCAGCAGCACTGGCGGCACCATGCATGACAGGGAGCAGGAGCTCAGGTGGGGCCAGCTGCGGGTGAGGAGCTGGGCGGTGGGAATGGAGAGGGGCAGCAGCACCCTGTGGCCCACCACTGACACTTCAATCGTCTGCAGGCAGGCAGGGTTAGGGTTGGGGTTAGGGTTAGGGTTGGGCAGGCAGGGATAGGGCTAGGGTTAGGGAGGCAGGCAGGCAGGGTTAGGGTTAGGGTTAGGGAGGTTGAAAGTTAGGGTACCCTAACCCTGCCTTACCCTCACCCTAATCCCTTCATTAGACGGCAGGCAGGCAGGCAGACAGGCAGGCAGGCAGCCAGGTGGGCAGGCAGCTGGGCAAAGTGGGCAGGCCAGCATCCCTCCCTGACCATCCTCCACCATGCTGCTTAGCACGTCAGGGTGTGGCGTTCATTGAAACAGTGTGATGATTGCACCTGCAACCCCCACCCCCTTGGCACAACCCATACCTGCAGCGCCACCAGCTTGGACAGCGCTGTGAGGTGCAGGCGGAAGGGGGCTGTGGTGAGGCGGGCTGGTGCCACGGTGAGACAGAGCTGTGTCAGCTGGGTCAGGGCGCCTATGGCCACCAGGAAGGCGCCGTCATCCGCCTGCGAGCCGCAGCCAGCGGCATGGATCCGTGACACACTGTGCTTCAAATGTTTGAAGGAGGAGGCTGGAGTGAGAGCGCAGTGAGACTCGATGGCACGCAATTCACAGCAGGTGGCGAGGGGCCACAGCCAGCGGCCAGGGTCCAAAACACTGTGCGCCCAGCAGGCTGAAAGTAGGGCTGGCAGTAGTGCTGGAGCCTGGAGCACAATCGTCAGGCCGACACATCAGGCAGTCTCCCTCTCTAGACAGGCAGCAAGGCTGATGGTGGGTTTCCAGGTTGGCAGCGCGATGGCTGTACATCTGGCCCCTGATGACCCACAGCTATGCTGCCTGCAAGCTTGGATGCGGCCAGGGCCGGTCACGGCTGTAGAAGTGCCATCCAGGCATGAGTCCGTGACTGAGAGAGCTAGGTACTAGAGGTATGGCTGACATCCTGGCATGAGTCCCTGACTGAAAGAGCCGCTGAATAGCCATTGTAGAAGCAACTAAAGAGTCACCGAAGAGCCACTGAAAAGACCACGGACTAGCCAGTGATCAGCCACTTAAGAGCCACTGAATAAGCAATAAAGGGGCCTCTGAGAGAGCCCTTGAACCGTCCCCAGCTTCATGCAGGTTGAGTTGTGCAGATGCACGGTACTTCCTAAGGTTGCCAGTCTGAATAGCCAGTCACCAGCCACTGACGAGGCAGTGCCTACATACTGAGGAGCCACTGGTTGAGGCATTGAGCAGGCCATAGCTTCATGCAGGTCCAGCTGTACTGCTGCACGGCACAACTTCACTTCGCGCTGGACCCCAGCAGCTGGGACCTGAGGGCGTCACCCCGCTGCTGCGGCCGCCTGACCTTGACGCTGGTCAGGCGCAGGCTCCGCAGCTGGTCAGCCAGGCAGAGGGTGCAGTTGGTCAGCAGGGGGGCCAGGGCCAGCTCAGGGTCGGCCACCACCGCGCCCAGGGAGGCAACCCTGAGGTCAGGAGGGGGAGGCGGCACACACTGCTGGGTCAGGGGCAGAGGCAGAGGCAGGGGGAGGAGGGGCGAGGGGGGGCAGGTGGTGGGATGGGCGGGGCGGGGGGGGCTGGGGCAGGAACAGCTCGGGAGGCAGGACGATCTGGCAGAGCTGTCCTGCTATTGGCACTGAGTCAGCAAAGCGGATCGCTACATGCAGATGACGCTGTTGCTGCTGCAGGGGGTAGCCAGGCCCGGCCACAGCACGGTGGAGCCCCCTGCTCCCCCGCCTGCTGCGCTGCTCCTCTCAGCTTGCAGCCGGCAGCATCCACCAGGCAGGCTGCAGGGCTGCAGGTGGTCCCAGGTGGTGCTGCCCACGGGCCATGCAGGGATATGATGCTGTTCCCATGCAGGGGATCTCTTGAACACCCTGTGCCCTGCAGCCTGCCTGGTGGATGCTGCGGGCTGCAAGCCGAGGGGAGCAGGGGTGCAGGCAGGGGAGCGGAGGCAGAGGGTGGTGCTGCCAGCTGTCAATGCAAACGTGTGCCCATCCAACTGTGTCTCTACTCCCAGAGCCACCTGTTGCTGCTGCTGCTGCTGCTGCTGCTACTAGATGATTGCTCTAGTGCACTGCATTGCACTGAACCTCGCCCTGGAAACCTGACAGCTGCTGTGCCTCGCCCCGTGCCCCCACAGCCGCTGCGCCTTGTGCCCACTCCCCTGTGCCCTGAGCCTCAGTGCCCCTGGCCCTCCTGCTCTCACCTCTCCCCTGACACCCTCCCCTCCTCTCCCCCCTGCTGAGCTTCAGTGCCCCAGCCTGCCCCAGGCCCCTCTGCTCGCACCTGTCCACTGCCGGGTGCAGCACCTCCAGCTGTGGCCCCTGGCTGCAGCCCACCTCAAGGCGCTGGAGCAGGGGGAGGTGGTCACACAGGGTGGCCACACTTGCATGAGTGACCTCCGGGCCCAGGGGGGTCAGGCTGAGGTTGCGCAGGGCAGTGAGGCGGGACAGCGCCCCTAGCCCCTACGCAGCCCAGGGGGGAGGGGAGGGGAGGGGAGGGTGTCAGGGGAGAGGGTACAGATGGTGGGCAAGGGGGCAGAGGGTGCCAGGAAGGGTGTAGACGCAGTGGGAGGGGAGGGGAGGGTGTAAGGGGGGTGGGTGGGCAAGGGTGAAGCTGGTGTCAGGGAGGGGGTGGGTGCCACCAGGCAGCTGATAGTAAGCCGGTACTGTGAGGGGGGAGGGCTGTGGGGAAGGGGGGGAGGGGGGAAAGGGGGGGAGGGAAGGGGGGGAGGGGGGAAAGGGGGGGAGGGAAGGGGGGGAGGGGGGAAAGGGGGGGAGGGAAGGGGGGGCTGGTGTGGGCTGTGGTGTAGCTAGCCCCAGCATGCATGCAATGTCCTGGGTTAGGAGGGTGGGGCGGGAGGGGAGGGAGGACGGAAGAAGAAAAGGGTGGGGGCAGGGGCTTGAGGGTCGGCAAGGGGAGGCAATATTGCGAGGCCAGGGGCTGTGGGCTGGTGGCCAAGCCAGATGGCCTAGCTAGCCTGTAGCCGCACAGCTTGGGGGTTCCTAAACCCTAACCCTAACCCCTAACCCCCAAATCTAACCCTAACCCCCAACCCTAAACCTTAGCCCTTAACCCCTGATACCCTGCACTGACTCCCTCTACGTTGGTGCTGCACGAGGTGCTTGGGCTGGTGCCCGCATAGCCCAGGTGGTGGACAGCTAATGAGTGTGTGTGTGTGCACCACTGAGCCGGGCAGGGTGGGACTGTGCAGGGCGGGCCAGCACTCACCACGTCTGTGAGGCTGCAGGGGCAGCCCCCCACCACCAGCACCTGCAGGCTGGTCAGGGCAGCCAGGCCTTCGCAGAAGGCAGGGTCCTCCAGACCTTGGCCACAGGCGGGCAGGACGCGCAGCTCAGTCAGCTGCCGCAGCCCTGGCGCCACACAGGACAAGCAGAGCGCACACTCAAGGTGCAGCGCCATGGCAGCGTGTGCGGAGTCATGGCAGGGGGGCACCAATAGGCCCCCTATCTCCCCCTCCCCCTCCCCCTCCCCCTCCCCCTCTCCCTCCCCCTCCCCCTCCCCCTCCCCCTCCTCCTTTTTCCCCCCTACACTGACCCCTTCCCGCCCTGCCCTGCCCCTCTCCTCCCCCCCAGCTTCATCCTTTCCCTGTTCCCAGCCGTGGCAGTAGGCCGAAATATGCTTGCACCATGCTGCCAGGGGCACCTCCTCCCCCATCTTCCCCTCCCCCTCCCCCTCCTCCACCCCTTCTCCTCCACTTCGCCCTCCACCTCCATCTTCTCCTCCACCTCCTCCTCCACCCCCCCCTCCATCTCCCCCTCCCCCTCCCCCTCCTCCACCCCTTCTCCTCCACCTCGCCCTCCCCGCACTTCGCACCCTCCTTCCATCCGTCCCTCCTTGTGTTCCATCATGATTGCATCATGGCGTCAGCGGCAGCGCTGCTGTAACTGCACGAGCACTGCTGGTGCGCTGTACTGCAGCAACACTGCAGCACCAGCACCTGCCTGTAAGCACGTGAAAATCCATGGCTGGGCCGTCCAGCCTACCCCCATCCAGCACCAGCCGCCTCAACCCTAGCAGCTCCGCCGCCGCCCCCACCACCGCCTGGCCCATGGTCCAGCTGCTGTCTGAGGCGGACACCGTCAGCTGGGTCAGCTGGGGGAAGCAGGCGCCTGCAGGGCAGCAGGGCGGCAGGCAGGCGGCAGGAGGGGAGGAGGCCTCTCTCGGCCTGTGCACAGCTTGCTGGGCTGGCGGCAGGCAGAGGGGGCAGGCGGCAGGCAGAGGGGGCAGGCGGCAGGGAGAGGGGGCAGGCGGCAGGCAGAGGGGGCAGGCGGCAGGCAGAGGGGGCAGGCGGCAGGGAGAGGGGGCAGGCGGCAGGCAGAGGGGGCAGGCGGCAGGGAGAGGGGGCAGGCGGCAGGGAGAGGGGGCAGGCGGCAGGGAGAGGGGGCAGGCGGCAGGCAGAGGGGGCAGGCGGCAGGGAGAGGGGGCAGGCGGCAGGCAGAGGGTGCAGGCGGCAGGGAGAGGGGGCAGGCGGCAGGCAGAGGGGGCAGGCGGCAGGGAGAGGGGGCAGGCGGCAGGCAGAGGGGGCAGGCGGCAGGGAGAGGGGGCAGGCGGCAGGCAGAGGGGGCAGGCGGCAGGGAGAGGGGGCAGGCGGCAGGCAGAGGGGGCAGGCGGCAGGGAGAGGGGGCAGGCGGCAGGCAGAGGGGGCAGGCGGCAGGCAGAGGGGGCAGGCGGCAGGGAGAGGGGGCAGGCGGCAGGCAGAGGGGGCAGGCGGCAGGGAGAGGGGGCAGGCGGCAGGGAGAGGGGGCAGGCGGCAGGGAGAGGGGGCAGGCGGCAGGCAGAGGGGGCAGGCGGCAGGGAGAGGGGGCAGGCGGCAGGCAGAGGGTGCAGGCGGCAGGGAGAGGGGGCAGGCGGCAGGCAGAGGGGGCAGGCGGCAGGGAGAGGGGGCAGGCGGCAGGCAGAGGGGGCAGGCGGCAGGGAGAGGGGGCAGGCGGCAGGCAGAGGGGGCAGGCGGCAGGGAGAGGGGGCAGGCGGCAGGCAGAGGGGGCAGGCGGCAGGGAGAGGGGGCAGGCGGCAGGGAGAGGGGGCAGGCGGCAGGGAGAGGGGGCAGGCGGCAGGCACACTTTTGGAACGGAGTCCTGGCTCAATGGCGGCTGACCTGCCAGGCGAATGGTGTCCACCACATGGGGCTGGGCAGGCACCAGGGGCGGTACCACCAGCTCTATCTGCGCCGCCAGCAGCAGCAAGGGCCGCCACACGCATGCCACCGCCACCATGGGCTGGGGCTCAGCCTCCCTCGGGACATCACACAGACAGGTCAGCCCTGCAGCCCCCCTTCAGGCCAGCCCCTTATGCCCCTCTGCCCATACCACCCAGCCGCAGCCTGGAGGTCCGCAGCTCCCAGGGACAGTGTCAGGGGCATACAGGCGGGAATGGCCGCCACCAGCCTCGCAGCCCTGCGCAGGCCAGCCCCTCTGCCAGCTCCTCTAGCCAGCCCCAACCTCTCAGGCCTAGTCGGTCTGGCCCCCAAGTTCCTGTCTCCCACTGCACAGAAAATAGCCCCCTCCTTCTGTACCCACCCCTCCACCCCAGCCCCACCAGCCGCCCAGCCATTGGCCCCAGCCCCATCAGCCGCCCAGCCATTGGCCCCAGCCCCATCAGCCGCCCAGCCATTGGCCCCAGCCCCATCAGCCGCCCAGCCATTGGCCCCAGCCCCATCAGCCGCCCAGCCATTGGCCCCAGCCCCATCAGCCGCCCAGCCATTGGCCCCAGCCCCATCAGCCGCCCAGCCATTGGCCCCAGCCCCATCAGCCGCCCAGCCATTGGCCCCAGCCCCATCAGCCGCCCAGCCATTGGCCCCAGCCCCATCAGCCGCCCAGCCATTGGCCCCAGCCCCATCAGCCGCCCAGCCATTGGCCCCAGCCCCATCAGCCGCCCAGCCATTGGCCCCAGCCCCATCAGCCGCCCAGCCATTGGCCCCAGCCCCATCAGCCGCCCAGCCATTGGCCCCAGCCCCATCAGCCGCCCAGCCATTGGCCCCAGCCCCATCAGCCGCCCAGCCATTGGCCCCAGCCCCATCAGCCGCCCAGCCATTGGCCCCAGCCCCATCAGCCGCCCAGCCATTGGCCCCAGCCCCATCAGCCGCCCAGCCATTGGCCCCAGCCCCATCAGCCGCCCAGCCATTGGCCCCAGCCCCATCAGCCGCCCAGCCATTGGCCCCAGCCCCATCAGCCGCCCAGCCATTGGCCCCAGCCCCATCAGCCGCCCAGCCATTGGCCCCAGCCCCATCAGCCGCCCAGCCATTGGCCCCAGCCCCATCAGCCGCCCAGCCATTGGCCCCAGCCCCATCAGCCGCCCAGCCATTGGCCCCAGCCCCATCAGCCGCCCAGCCATTGGCCCCAGCCCCATCAGCCGCCCAGCCATTGGCCCCAGCCCCATCAGCCGCCCAGCCATTGGCCCCAGCCCCATCAGCCGCCCAGCCATTGGCCCCAGCCCCATCAGCCGCCCAGCCATTGGCCCCAGCCCCATCAGCCGCCCAGCCATTGGCCCCAGCCCCATCAGCCGCCCAGCCATTGGCCCCAGCCCCATCAGCCGCCCAGCCATTGGCCCCAGCCCCATCAGCCGCCCAGCCATTGGCCCCAGCCCCATCAGCCGCCCAGCCATTGGCCCCAGCCCCATCAGCCGCCCAGCCATTGGCCCCAGCCCCATCAGCCGCCCAGCCATTGGCCCCAGCCCCATCAGCCGCCCAGCCATTGGCCCCAGCCCCATCAGCCGCCCAGCCATTGGCCCCAGCCCCATCAGCCGCCCAGCCATTGGCCCCAGCCCCATCAGCCGCCCAGCCATTGGCCCCAGCCCCATCAGCCGCCCAGCCATTGGCCCCAGCCCCATCAGCCGCCCAGCCATTGGCCCCAGCCCATCAGCCGCCCAGCCATTGGCCCCAGCCCCATCAGCCGCCCAGCCATTGGCCCCAGCCCCATCAGCCGCCCAGCCATTGGCCCCAGCCCCATCAGCCGCCCAGCCATTGGCCCCAGCCCCATCAGCCGCCCAGCCATTGGCCCCAGCCCCATCAGCCGCCCAGCCATTGGCCCCAGCCCCATCAGCCGCCCAGCCATTGGCCCCAGCCCCATCAGCCGCCCAGCCATTGGCCCCAGCCCCATCAGCCGCCCAGCCATTGGCCCCAGCCCCATCAGCCGCCCAGCCATTGGCCCCAGCCCCATCAGCCGCCCAGCCATTGGCCCCAGCCCCATCAGCCGCCCAGCCATTGGCCCCAGCCCCATCAGCCGCCCAGCCATTGGCCCCAGCCCCATCAGCCGCCCAGCCATTGGCCCCAGCCCCATCAGCCGCCCAGCCATTGGCCCCAGCCCCATCAGCCGCCCAGCCATTGGCCCCAGCCCCATCAGCCGCCCAGCCATTGGCCCCAGCCCCATCAGCCGCCCAGCCATTGGCCCCAGCCCCATCAGCCGCCCAGCCATTGGCCCCAGCCCCATCAGCCGCCCAGCCATTGGCCCCAGCCCCATCAGCCGCCCAGCCATTGGCCCCAGCCCCATCAGCCGCCCAGCCATTGGCCCCAGCCCCATCAGCCGCCCAGCCATTGGCCCCAGCCCCATCAGCCGCCCAGCCATTGGCCCCAGCCCCATCAGCCGCCCAGCCATTGGCCCCAGCCCCATCAGCCGCCCAGCCATTGGCCCCAGCCCCATCAGCCGCCCAGCCATTGGCCCCAGCCCCATCAGCCGCCCAGCCATTGGCCCCAGCCCCATCAGCCGCCCAGCCATTGGCCCCAGCCCCATCAGCCGCCCAGCCATTGGCCCCAGCCCCATCAGCCGCCCAGCCATTGGCCCCAGCCCCATCAGCCGCCCAGCCATTGGCCCCAGCCCCATCAGCCGCCCAGCCATTGGCCCCAGCCCCATCAGCCGCCCAGCCATTGGCCCCAGCCCCATCAGCCGCCCAGCCATTGGCCCCAGCCCCATCAGCCGCCCAGCCATTGGCCCCAGCCCCATCAGCCGCCCAGCCATTGGCCCCAGCCCCATCAGCCGCCCAGCCATTGGCCCCAGCCCCATCAGCCGCCCAGCCATTGGCCCCAGCCCCATCAGCCGCCCAGCCATTGGCCCCAGCCCCATCAGCCGCCCAGCCATTGGCCCCAGCCCCATCAGCCGCCCAGCCATTGGCCCCAGCCCCATCAGCCGCCCAGCCATTGGCCCCAGCCCCATCAGCCGCCCAGCCCTGGCCCCAGGCTCACCCGGCAGGTGTCCTGAGCCCAGTGCTTCAGGTGCCCCAGCTGTGCCAAGGTCACGCCCTCCTCCAGCTGCACATCCAACCGCAGGCCAGGGGGCTCCTGGGCTGTGGGGCTGCTGGGGGCCGCAGGGTTGGAGGTGGGCAAGGGGGGTGCAGGTGGGGGGTGGGATGTGGGCTGCGCTTGCCCACTAGCAAGTGTAGAGAGCGGGGGGCAGGTGGTGGACATGGGACACAAAGATGGGGGGCTAGTGGGTGCGGGGGTCCGCTGCAAGGTATCGGGATAGGGATAGGCTGTCAACCTGCTGCGGCTGCCTGGCCTGCTCAGCTCCTCAATCACAGCTACTCAGGGGTAGTTATCCGGTGTGTTCCTTCTACAGCTAAGGCTGAGTTGCGTGCGTTGCAGTGAGTATGGTTCGCGAAGGTGATCTTTTAAGGAGGTGACAGCAGTGCGAGGTCAAGCCCTGCAGATCCAAGATCGCGCATTGCGGCCCGTGAGCCAGCTGCCCGTGCTCTACAGCGAATCCGCTGTCAGGCACTTGGCGGTGTGCGGCCAGCTGTCGGTGTGCTGTGGGCGAGCTGTCGATAAACGGCTGTTGAAGGGCAGCTAACGGTGTCCTGCAACTGGGGAAGCAAGATGGGATGCGACCAAGCTGGTTGGGGGGATTGGTGTGGCGCCACGCATGGTGTGACCGTCCTCGCCCGACTGACCCGACCGGTCTCGCCTGGCCCCGCTCAGCCTAGCATGGCGTTCAGGGTGTTGGCCAGAGATATCCGTGCCGGAGATGGTCACGTGAAACCCCAACATGTAGCAATCCTGTTGTTCTTCGATATTGTGTTGCAGGGAGTCGGCTACGCACACGGGTCCCGCGTTATCTACAAACTTGGGTTTAGTCTACAATGGGTCCCAGCCGGCCCCGAGGCCGCTCGAGCTTATCAAACAGTCATTGATCTTTGCGGTGCATAGAACTATGGCTCAGGCAACAGGCACACACACCAGAAGGCTGAGCTGAAGTGGGCATTAGCTCAGGTCAGTAGCTTTTACAATGATGAGCTCGCAGCCCGGTTCGATTCCAACTCATGCATTTTGGCGTAGCATTAGGGCTGTAAGTTTCAGGATTTGTATGGACATCGTAAATAAAATGTGAAACATAACATAGGGAGACAACGTGAGACATAACATAGGGAACGCCTCACTTCAGCCCAATTTAGGGGACCTCCATGTACCTCATCCATGACCCAGTTTCCACGCTCCCCTTGACATCCTTGCTACCTCGCCTTTGCTTTGTCTGCGTATGGCCCCATGCGAACACAGCGTCAATGGGTCGTCCCGGTCCTGCTCTTTCTCGCAGCACTGAGCGGCGTATTGCTCTACACCGCAGTGTCAAATCGACCGAGCACATCGCGCAACGTCCACCTCGGAACGCACATAGTGCGCACCTTGGACCGCACCAGTTCACCTTCCCCAAGCCCAGGTCCAGGCCAGGTTACTGAGCCTCCGAACATCCCTCCCCCGCCTCCCGACCCAAATGTCGCGCTCGAAGCCGGAGCTGGCCTGTTTCCTATCTCTTTGCTCGGCCCCAGCTCCCACCATGAGGGGAACCCAGCCGAGCTGGGCAGCTCCACGACATGGAGGCTGAGTTCCAGCTACGTAGTCCCCCCTCCTGACCTCCAGTATCTTGCTAACAAGGAAACACCCTGCCATGAAGTGGCCAGCAAGGTGACCGGCAGCTACGACCTGAACACGCACAACAACACAGCCCCGGCACCTCCAGCAAGCAAACTGCACATAGAGCAGGCCAGTGACGAGCATGGTTGCACCAATGCAGCTGGCAGCTGACAGGCTGCTTGGGAGCCCCACCCCTCCCTCGGAGTGCCTAGCAAAGCGCAGCCAATGGCTATGTCTGCACGGCTGCAAGCTGCACAGCTGTACGGCTGCACGGCTGCACAGCTGCACGGCTGCACAGCTGCACGCCCCCTGACCCCTGCAGGTGCCTCAGCCCATGAGCGAATACTACCGGCCGCGGGGCCGCCCTGCCTCCCCCCTGCTGGGCGTGGTGCCTCGCGCGCTGTACCGCTGGGCAGGCAACATCAGCCGCCAGGACTTTGACCGGGTGCCGTCCAGCCTGCGAGGGCCGGCCTGCCCCCACTGCACCTACACAGTCCGCTACAAGGCAGGAGGGGGGCGGCCGGCAGGGCACCGGGGGGGCCAGGGCGTGCGGGGTGTTGAGAGCGTGAGGGGGCCAGAGGATTGGGGTGTGGGGAAGGTTAGAGCGTGGGACCCTAGGCGCAGGGTGGGAGGCAGTGTGGAGGAGGGGGTGGGGTGTGGGGGGGGGACAGGGCGTGGGGGGTGCCAGGCCCAAGGCGGCCAAGGTTCAGAGGAGGTCGAAGCAGGGCGGGTGGAAAGCAGGTGAGGGGCAGGGGTTGGCCTCCTCCAGCCCCCTGACCCCCACTGACCCCCTGACCCCTGACCCCCTGGCCCTTGGCCTCCAGCCCCCTGACCCCCTGACACACACACCGGCCTGGCACCACCTGCAGCGCCCCACAGCCCTCCCCCAGTCCACCTATAGGTCTTGCCCACAGGGTCCACCCGCCCTGTGCTGCCTCCCTGTTCGTCGTCAACCCCCCTGCCTGGCTCCCTGCCTGCCTCCTTGCCCAGACAGGCCAGGCAGCCTGGCAGTGGGCTGCCAGCTGGAACCAAGAGGGGGTAGGGGCACACCCGCGCTTGACCACCACCAACTGACAACAACCAACCTGCCCTGTGCTGCCTCCCTGTTTGTCGCACGCAGATCCTGAGGGGCAACCTGTACCGCGCTGACCCGCAGCACCGGGGGCCTGACCAGCAGGTGGCTGCAGGGCAACAGCCCAGCTGGCGCACAGCCCCATAGGGCGTGACCTGACACCTGGGGCACCCCACATAGCCATAAGGCAACTTCTTCCGCAGCTGGCAGAGCTCCAGGAGCTGGGCAGGACAGGATAGAGGGAGCAAGGCAGCACTGGGCGTGCTGCTAGACAGACAGCTCACCACCCCTGCTCTCTAGCCCCACCCCCTCTCCCTGTCTCCCTCCAACCTCCATAGCCGATGCCTGCTGTTTCAGAGCTGGCTGAGTGGCTCGCCTGCCCGCCTGCCCGCCTGCCGGCTTGCCCGCCCTCCTGCCTGCCTGCCTGCATGTTCCTCAGCTGCCCTCCTGCCTGCCTGCCTGCCTGCATGTTCCTCAGCTGCCTGCCTGCCTGCCTGCATGTTCCTCAGCTGCCTGCCTGCCTGCCTGCATGTTCCTCAGCTGCCTGCCTGCCTGCCTGCCTGCATGTTCCTCAGCTGCCTGCCTGCCTGCCTGCATGTTCCTCAGCTGCCTGCCTGCCTGCCTGCATGTTCCTCAGCTGCCCTCCTGCCTGCCTGCCTGCCTGCATGTTCCTCAGCTGCCTGCCTGCCTGCCTGCATGTTCCTCAGCTGCCTGCCTGCCTGCATGCATGTTCCTCAGCTGCCTGCCTGCCTGCCTGCCTGCATGTTCCTCAGCTGCCCTCCTGCCTGCCTGCCTGCATGTTCCTCAGCTGCCTGCCTGCCTGCCTGCATGTTCCTCAGCTGCCTGCCTGCCTGCCTGCATGTTCCTCAGCTGCCCTCCTGCCTGCCTGCCTGCATGTTCCTCAGCTGCCCTCCTGCCTGCCTGCCTGCCTGCATGTTCCTCAGCTGCCTGCCTGCCTGCCTGCATGTTCCTCAGCTGCCTGCCTGCCTGCCTGCATGTTCCTCAGCTGCCTGCCTGCCTGCCTGCCTGCATGTTCCTCAGCTGCCTGCCTGCCTGCCTGCATGTTCCTCAGCTGCCTGCCTGCCTGCCTGCATGTTCCTCAGCTGCCCTCCTGCCTGCCTGCCTGCCTGCATGTTCCTCAGCTGCCTGCCTGCCTGCCTGCATGTTCCTCAGCTGCCTGCCTGCATGCATGCATGTTCCTCAGCTGCCTGCCTGCCTGCCTGCCTGCATGTTCCTCAGCTGCCCTCCTGCCTGCCTGCCTGCATGTTCCTCAGCTGCCCTCCTGCCTGCCTGCCTGCATGTTCCTCAGCTGCCCTCCTGCCTGCCTGCCTGCATGTTCCTCAGCTGCCTGCCTGCCTGCATGCATGTTCCTCAGCTGCCTGCCTGCCTGCCTGCCTGCATGTTCCTCAGCTGCCCTCCTGCCTGCCTGCCTGCATGTTCCTCAGCTGCCCTCCTGCCTGCCTGCCTGCATGTTCCTCAGCTGCCCTCCTGCCTGCCTGCCTGCATGTTCCTCAGCTGCCTGCCTGCCTGCATGCATGTTCCTCAGCTGCCTGCCTGCCTGCCTGCCTGCATGTTCCTCAGCTGCCCTCCTGCCTGCCTGCCTGCATGTTCCTCAGCTGCCCTCCTGCCTGCCTGCCTGCCTGCATGTTCCTCAGCTGCCTGCCTGCCTGCCTGCATGTTCCTTAGCTGCCTGCCTGCCTGCCTGCATGTTCCTCAGCTGCCTGCCTGCCTGCCTGCCTGCATGTTCCTCAGCTGCCTGCCTGCCTGCCTGCATGTTCCTCAGCTGCCCTCCTGCCTGCCTGCCTGCCTGCATGTTCCTCAGCTGCCTGCCTGCCTGCCTGCATGTTCCTCAGCTGCCTGCCTGCCTGCCTGCATGTTCCTCAGCTGCCCTCCTGCCTGCCTGCCTGCCTGCATGTTCCTCAGCTGCCTGCCTGCCTGCCTGCATGTTCCTCAGCTGCCTGCCTGCCTGCCTGCATGTTCCTCAGCTGCCTGCCTGCCTGCCTGCCTGCATGTTCCTCAGCTGCCTGCCTGCCTGCCTGCATGTTCCTCAGCTGCCTGCCTGCCTGCCTGCATGTTCCTCAGCTGCCCTCCTGCCTGCCTGCCTGCCTGCATGTTCCTCAGCTGCCTGCCTGCCTGCCTGCATGTTCCTCAGCTGCCTGCCTGCCTGCATGCATGTTCCTCAGCTGCCTGCCTGCCTGCCTGCCTGCATGTTCCTCAGCTGCCCTCCTGCCTGCCTGCCTGCATGTTCCTCAGCTGCCCTCCTGCCTGCCTGCCTGCATGTTCCTCAGCTGCCCTCCTGCCTGCCTGCCTGCATGTTCCTCAGCTGCCTGCCTGCCTGCATGCATGTTCCTCAGCTGCCTGCCTGCCTGCCTGCCTGCATGTTCCTCAGCTGCCCTCCTGCCTGCCTGCCTGCATGTTCCTCAGCTGCCCTCCTGCCTGCCTGCCTGCATGTTCCTCAGCTGCCCTCCTGCCTGCCTGCCTGCATGTTCCTCAGGTGCCTGCCTGCCTGCCTGCATGTTCCTTAGCTGCCTGCCTGCCTGCCTGCATGTTCCTCAGCTGCCTGCCTGCCTGCCTGCATGTTCCTCAGCTGCCTGCCTGCCTGCCTGCCTGCATGTTCCTCAGCTGCCTGCCTGCCTGCCTGCATGTTCCTCAGCTGCCTGCCTGCCTGCCTGCATGTTCCTCAGCTGCCCTCCTGCCTGCCTGCCTGCCTGCATGTTCCTCAGCTGCCTGCCTGCCTGCCTGCATGTTCCTCAGCTGCCTGCCTGCCTGCCTGCATGTTCCTCAGCTGCCTGCCTGCCTGCCTGCATGTTCCTCAGCTGCCTGCCTGCCTGCCTGCATGTTCCTCAGCTGCCTGCCTGCCTGCCTGCATGTTCCTCAGCTGCCCTCCTGCCTGCCTGCCTGCCTGCATGTTCCTCAGCTGCCTGCCTGCCTGCCTGCATGTTCCTCAGCTGCCTGCCTGCCTGCCTGCATGTTCCTCAGCTGCCTGCCTGCCTGCCTGCCTGCATGTTCCTCAGCTGCCCTCCTGCCTGCCTGCCTGCATGTTCCTCAGCTGCCCTCCTGCCTGCCTGCCTGCATGTTCCTCAGCTGCCCTCCTGCCTGCCTGCCTGCATGTTCCTCAGCTGCCTGCCTGCCTGCATGCATGTTCCTCAGCTGCCTGCCTGCCTGCCTGCCTGCATGTTCCTCAGCTGCCCTCCTGCCTGCCTGCCTGCATGTTCCTCAGCTGCCCTCCTGCCTGCCTGCCTGCATGTTCCTCAGCTGCCCTCCTGCCTGCCTGCCTGCATGTTCCTCAGCTGCCTGCCTGCCTGCCTGCATGTTCCTCAGCTGCCTGCCTGCCTGCCTGCCTGCATGTTCCTCAGCTGCCCTCCTGCCTGCCTGCCTGCATGTTCCTCAGCTGCCCTCCTGCCTGCCTGCATGCCTGCATGTTCCTCAGCTGCCTGCCTGCCTGCCTGCATGTTCCTCAGCTGCCTGCCTGCCTGCCTGCATGTTCCTCAGCTGCCTGCCTGCCTGCCTGCCTGCATGTTCCTCAGCTGCCTGCCTGCCTGCCTGCATGTTCCTCAGCTGCCCTCCTGCCTGCCTGCCTGCCTGCATGTTCCTCAGCTGCCTGCCTGCCTGCCTGCATGTTCCTCAGCTGCCTGCCTGCCTGCCTGCATGTTCCTCAGCTGCCCTCCTGCCTGCCTGCCTGCCTGCATGTTCCTCAGCTGCCTGCCTGCCTGCCTGCATGTTCCTCAGCTGCCTGCCTGCCTGCCTGCATGTTCCTCAGCTGCCTGCCTGCCTGCCTGCCTGCATGTTCCTCAGCTGCCTGCCTGCCTGCCTGCATGTTCCTCAGCTGCCTGCCTGCCTGCCTGCATGTTCCTCAGCTGCCCTCCTGCCTGCCTGCCTGCCTGCATGTTCCTCAGCTGCCTGCCTGCCTGCCTGCATGTTCCTCAGCTGCCTGCCTGCCTGCATGCATGTTCCTCAGCTGCCTGCCTGCCTGCCTGCCTGCATGTTCCTCAGCTGCCCTCCTGCCTGCCTGCCTGCATGTTCCTCAGCTGCCCTCCTGCCTGCCTGCCTGCATGTTCCTCAGCTGCCCTCCTGCCTGCCTGCCTGCATGTTCCTCAGCTGCCTGCCTGCCTGCATGCATGTTCCTCAGCTGCCTGCCTGCCTGCCTGCCTGCATGTTCCTCAGCTGCCCTCCTGCCTGCCTGCCTGCATGTTCCTCAGCTGCCCTCCTGCCTGCCTGCCTGCATGTTCCTCAGCTGCCCTCCTGCCTGCCTGCCTGCATGTTCCTCAGCTGCCTGCCTGCCTGCCTGCATGTTCCTTAGCTGCCTGCCTGCCTGCCTGCATGTTCCTCAGCTGCCTGCCTGCCTGCCTGCATGTTCCTCAGCTGCCTGCCTGCCTGCCTGCCTGCATGTTCCTCAGCTGCCTGCCTGCCTGCCTGCATGTTCCTCAGCTGCCTGCCTGCCTGCCTGCATGTTCCTCAGCTGCCCTCCTGCCTGCCTGCCTGCCTGCATGTTCCTCAGCTGCCTGCCTGCCTGCCTGCATGTTCCTCAGCTGCCTGCCTGCCTGCCTGCATGTTCCTCAGCTGCCTGCCTGCCTGCCTGCATGTTCCTCAGCTGCCTGCCTGCCTGCCTGCATGTTCCTCAGCTGCCTGCCTGCCTGCCTGCCTGCATGTTCCTCAGCTGCCTGCCTGCCTGCCTGTGTGTTGCCGCTTGGTGCAGCCTGCTGAGGAGATGCTGCTGCTGGCCCTGCACCTGTTCAAGGTGACTGACGGGGACTACTTGCTGCACTTTGGCGATGGCTGCCCTGACGGCCTCCCCCTCCTCAGTGAGCTGCTGGCTCAGTACAGGGAGGGGCAGCCAGGGGGAGGGGGAGGGGGAGGGGGAGGGGGAAGCCAGGGGGAAGCCAGGGGGAGGGGGAGGGGGAGGGAGAAAGCAGGGCGGGGTGGGGCGAGGTTGGGGGGAGGAGCACGGCTTGGCAGAGGCAGAGGCAGATTGAGGGTGGCTTCATGACTGGGTCTCCAGTGCCGGCAGGCATGTGTTGACATCACCAGCACCAGGGAACAGCAGCAACGGCATCGTTTCAGCAGCAGCGGCAGCAGCAGCAGCAGCAGCAGCAGCAGCAGCAGCAGCAGCAGCAGCATGGGGGCGGCATCACCAGCAGCAGCAGCAGCAGCAGCAGCCAGCAGCAGCAGCATGGGGGCGGCATCACCAGCAGTGGTAACAGCAGCAGCAGCAGCAGCAGCAGCAGTCTCACTTGCTCATGGCCTCACCACCACGCCTGACTGTCCTGCTTGACTGCCTGCTGTCCTGCTGTACCCAGCTGCCCTGCTGTGCTTGACTGCCTGCTGCCCTGCTGTGTGTCATGGGCCTTGAACAGCCTGGAACATCTGCTGGGACAGACAGAGGGCGGGCTTCACCATGCCATCCTACCAGGCTTACCGCAACGCCCTGGGCCCGCAGCAAATCAAGGCAGGCTGGGGTGGGGCAGGGGACGGGCATGGCATGGCATAGCATGGGCATGGCTCATTCCTGGCCATTTAAAACAGATCAGATCAGACCAGATCAGATCATGCTTGTGTTGGCGATGGCGGCCTCCTTCCTAGCCTCGAGTCCCGCCGCCATGCCTGCTTGGTCCCATTGGCCCCCTCTAGCCTCACATGCAGTGCAGTGTGTCGCATGCAGCCTTATGTCCCGCCTTCCACTGCCTGCAAGAGATGTCAGGGTAGAGGCACGGTGTCTTGCAGATGCTGCCACAACAATTGCGGTGGGGTGCGGCCAGAGTAGAGTAGGGTAGCAGCAGCAAACAACTCCCTGTACTTGACGTACTGCTGGGGGTCCTTGCGCTTGTGCTGGTGGTAGATGGGCAGCGCTGTGGGACGTGGCCGCAGGGTTATGTGCCTGATTGCCCCTGACTGCACCCTGCAGCCTTGTCAGACCCCTCAGGCCTGACTTACTCCGTGACGGTGAACAGGGGTGGACAGGCGGCAATGAGTGCTAAGGGGGTCCAGCGTGCAGGAGCAGGGTGCAGGAGCAGAGTGAGGGGGCAGAGGGAGGCCGCTAAATGCGCCCCAGTGCACCCTGAGCAGCCAAGTGAGTGCTGCCCCTGCCCCTGCCCCTGCACCTGCAGGTCCTGCACGCCTGCCTAGCCACACGGTACCCCGCTGAGCAGCGCCGGTCCGTGGTAGTCTGGCGAGGCGCCAGCACTGATCCCTACCTCCCTGACTTTACTGATGCAAACTGGGAAGGGGTGGGTGCCTGGGTCTTATATTGATGTATGTTGCTTCATTAACATTTGTGCTTACTGCAGTGACTCGCCTTGGTGATACGCTGATTTGGTGAAAACCAAAAGATTGCACCCAAAGGCGGTTAGCCTGGGGTTTAACGTTTATGACTATTCTTGGATTTTTTGTTACCCTTGCTTCACTGCTGATCACCCCAGGCTTGTCAACACCATGACTGTGGCTGCTGCTGTTGCTGCCGCTGCAGCAATTGCTGCTGCTGCCACCGCCATTGTCGCAGCTGCCGCAGCTGCTCTGCCACCGCGGTTGATGCTGCTGCAACTGCTACTGCTCCAATTGCTGCGGCCTAGGGAAGATGGCTGCTTGTGTGCTGCTGCTGTGTGGTCACGTCAGGCCAACCGACTGCGTCTGCACCAGATGATGAAGGAGGCGGGCCCACACTTTGACGTCAAGCTCAGCGCGGCACTCAATTGTGGTGAGCTGTGCGGTGCGGCAGCAGCAGCAGTAGCAGCAGCAGCAGTAGAAACAGACTACATCCGGCAAACCATCAAGGGAGGAGCTGCTGCTTGGGGTGCGGCCTGCTCCCACCACCTACCACCTACCTCCCACCACCTACCTCAACAGGGGCACCTAGCCTTCCGCTGCAGCTCTACCTGGACGCTTCTCTGGCTGCTGCTGCGCTTGCTGCTGCTGCTGCGATTGCTGGCCCTGGCCCTGCCCCTGGCCCTGGCCCTGCTGCTGCCTCTGCCCCTGTTGCCAAGGGTTATTGCTGCTGCTGCTGCTGTGGCGGCCACATCGCAGTGCCTAGTGTGGCGGCCCGGCTGCAGCCCCTTGGTGGGTACCTGCCACTGGAGGCTAACAACCAGGTGAGCAGCAGGGGAGGGGCCCTGCCTGCCTGCCTGCCTGCCTGCCTGCCTGCCTGCCTGCCTGCCTGCCTGCCTGCCTGCCTGCCTGCCTGCCTGCCTGCCTGCCTGCCTGCCTGCCTGCCTGCCTGCCTGCCTGCCTGCCTGCCTGCCTGCCTGCCTGCCTGCCTGCCTGCCTGCCTGCCTGCCTGCCTGCCTGCCTGCCTGCCTGCCTGCCTGCCTGCCTGCCTGCCTGCCTGCCTGCCTGCCTGCCTGCCTGCCTGCCTGCCTGCCTGCCTGCCTGCCTGCCTGCCTGCCTGCCTGCCTGCCTGCCTGCCTGCCTGCCTGCCTGCCTGCCTGCCTGCCTGCCTGCCTGCCTGCCTGCCTGCCCGCCCGCCTGCCTGCCTGCCTGCCTGCCTGCCTGCCTGCCTGCCTGCCTGCCTGCCTGCCTGCCTGCCTGCCTGCCTGCCTGCCTGCCTGCCTGCCCGCCTGCCTGCCTGCCTGCCTGCCTGCCTGCCGGCTGGCCGGCTGGCCTGCCTGCTGACCCTGCCTGCCACCACTGGACCATGTCATGCATATCACACATCGTGTCCAGGACCTGGCCAGAATAGGCTACCCTGCTTGCTCACCCAACATTCCAGGGCCACATTGCTGCCGCCACCCACAGCGTCATCTGCCTGCCTGGCATGTGTTACACTTGTTGTGAATAGGTGCATGTTACAAAGAGGTGATTGCTGACAAGGATGACCTTGGTCCCACTTGCCTGAGTATCACACCTAAGTATTTGTCACACCTGTTATGAGTAACCAGACAGTGTGACCAGGTGGCTTGATCATGCAGTGTGGTCACACTGGCAGGCCACTGTGATCTTGGACGTGGATGGCAATGGCTGGAGTGACCGCTTCGCCCGCCTCATGCACTACAACACGCCCATACTGAAGCAGGTCAGGCAGCACATCCGGCAGCAGGTCAGGCAGCAGGTCAGGCGGCAGGAGCTGGGCAGGCTATGACACAGTCTAGGGTGAGCCAGCCTGTGGTACCTTGCATGCCTTTTGAGCCTTTATTTCAGCTGCTGCTGCTGCTGCTGCTGCTGCTGCTGCTGCTGCTGCTGCTGCTGCTGCTGCTGCTGCTGATGCTGCTGCTGCTGCTGCTGCTGCTGCTGCTGCTGCTGCTGCTGCTGCTGCTGCTGCTGCTGCTGCTGCTGCTGCTGCTGCTGCTGCTGCTGCTGCTGCTGCTGCTGCTGCTGCTGCTGCTGCTGCTGCTGCTGCTGCTGATGCTGATGCTGCTGCTGCTGCTGCTGCTGCACGCCTGCTGCCGACCCTCTGCTGCCCCTGCTGCTGGCACTACCCAGGCCTCTAAGTTCCACGCCTTCTTTGAGCATGTGGTGGACCCTGGCCTGGCCATAGAGCTGTTTGCCAACGACTTGTCAGACGTCAAGGCAGGCTGGGCTGGCAGGGGTGGGGGGAGCACTGAGGGAGGAAGGGGTGTCGGGTGTGGGGGTGGGGATTGAGGAAAATTAGGGGGGTGGGGAGTGGGGGGTTGCGGATCTGGTGGGGGGTGAGGAAGGCGTGGTGGGGGGTGCTGAAGAGGGGTTTGGGGAGATGGAGGGTGGGAGGAAGCTGCTTAGAGAAAAGCAGAGGGGGGGTAGAGCAGGGGGCAGGGGCCAGGGGGAGGGATTGTAGCAGGTAGGGGGGCATACATGGCGTGCCAGGGCTGCAGCAAGCATCGTCAAGGCAAGCTGGGCTGGTGGGGGGTGGTGGAGCCCTGAGGTAAAGGGAGGAGGCGGGGGGCATACAGGGCAGACAGGGCATGGAAGGGTCTGTAGCAGGCATGTGTGACAGGCATGCGACAGGCCCACAAAGGAAACAAGGCAGGTGGTCGGTTTCGCCTGCCTGCCTAATCCACACCTGGCTGCCACGAGGAGAGGGGGGCACACTCTGCCCTGCATGCAGACAAAGGGGTAATACTATAATGCGTTATAGATTGCTCTACCTAAGCTATGGGCTGAAGCAGGGCCGAGCTATGGGTCAAAGCAGGGCGTTTTACAAGTGGGCGGTTGAAGACAAGCCTCTGGTGCGCTCTGCCTTGTGTGCAGACCAAGGGCGAAGCGCTGCTGAAGGAGTGGCTAGGCAGCAAGCAGCGGCTGCAGGAGGAGGTGCGGCAGCGCCAGGGCCTGGCTCTGCACCTACTGAACCAGGTGTGGGGGGCACTGTGTGTGGAGGGGAGGGGAGGGGCGGGGCGGCAGCCCTGCACACCCTCACCCATACGGCATGCAGCCCAGCGTTGGCCCCCCAGTAAGCCAGGCAGGACGAGAGGGGCAGGCGGGAGCAGCAAAGATTGACAGGTTTTGAGGCAAGCGTGAGGGTGACGCACATGCAGTGCCCACAGGCAAGCATGGGGCTAAGCCACCGGGTTTGGGTTAGGGTCATGGTTAGGGTCAAGGTAAGTCAAAAGACTGTGACCCTAACCCGGTTTCATGGCTAGCATGAGGCTAAGCCAGCTGCTGTTAACACAGTCAAGCACTGCAGCCGGGAGTGGTTGCCTGCCCAAGCATTACAGTATGATGGGTGTTCAAGCTTATGAGCAGTGGCAAAGGAGAAAGGACGGTTCATAGCGGCCACCGACTGGTGTTGCTGCAGCATCATGATCACAAGCAGTGTGCAAGGCTGGTGCCCCTGGCTCAGGCACTGATGTCGGCTGCGTCCAGTGCTGGCTCTGATGCGGCAGGGCCTGACCCTGGTGCTGCGGCAGGTTGCTGTGGTGGAGGCCATGGCGTATGCGCTGAATGTGTATGCAAGCAAGCTGACCTGGGCGGTGGGTGGCTGACGGGGGGAGGGCTGGGACGGATGTATCAACACTACAGCAGCAGCAGCAGCAGCAGCAGCAGCAGCAGCAGCAGCAGCACTCGGTTTTTTTTATCAAACGTGGCTTTGCGCTGGCTCAGCACCATTAGCAGCAGCATTGCAGGGAAGGGGTGGGTCAGGTCCAGCTGGGCTGGGGTAGTAGTAGTAGTTGTTACACTAAGGAGGCAGGGCTTGGGTGGATACAAGCCAACCCCCAAAGGTAAAAGGCTGAGAGGCTGCTGGGCTGGCTGGCTGGGGTAGAGCGGTTGGGTAGTTGGGCCAAGGCAGATCAGCTTGCGGTGAATGAGATCAGGTCAGATCAGGTCTGAAAAGATGATGGTGACCCAGGTCAGGGCAAACCAGATCAGGTTGAGGTGATTGGCAAACCAGATCAGATTGAGATCGTCATAGCCCGAGGCAGCGTGAGGGATGCGGTGCAGCCGGCAGGTCTGCGGTTGGCAGTCAGCAGGTCCAGCCTAGCGGGGCATCATGTCAGTAGTGGCAGTTGCTTGGGCTGACAGTCTCCCCAGCCCATGCCATGACAAGAATGCCAAGGCCATGGTTCCCAGCAATTCGAGAGTTTGAATGTGAGTGCGGTGCATGGTGTTGTCGTGACTGCCGTGTCAGCTATGACTGATGTCGCGATGCAGCCGGGCGTGGAGCTGGGCTTTGAGGCTGTACCTTGGAGCTTGGCTTGCCAGCAGAACAGCATGATGCCACGCGAAATGTGCAGTGCGGCAGCTGCTCGCTCAGCACCCAGCATGCAGCAGGTGAGGCACTGACTGACGAAAAAGAAGGGCATCGAGGTACTGCAAGGGGAGTTGGTCATCATCTTTCTCATCCAATAGCATGCAGCAGATTTGGCAGTGATCGAGGAGATTGAGGGGTACTGCTAAGTTGGACCTCCTCTGTCTCCTCCGTGTTGCAGTTCCTGGTGCTAGTGCTGGCTAGGTTGACTTGCTGGGTTGCTAGAGCTGGGTGGCTGGAACCATCGTTGTTGATTCCTGTGTGTGCCTCGCAATTTGCAGCTATTGGATCAAGGCGTGCCTCAGGGCTAACTTTCAAGGTGATGAGACGGGCGCAACAAGGTGCCATGGCCTGGGCGCTCACGGCGGGTTGGGGTTTCATACTTGCATTACTTGCATCATGTATTATGCATCCCTCGCCTTGGTCGGGTGTTGCAGGAGTTGCGATGGGCTATCCTGGTGTTGACTGTGCATTGTGTTATGTTGACGGTGTATGCTGTGTCACTTCATGCTGTCCCGTTTTTGCACCTGCCGCACACACCGCACGTAACAGGACTATACGTAGCTCGTTGTTGTTCAGTAGACCTTCACCAATGCTGCAACGTTGTCAACACTTGTTTGTTCTTAAGGACCTATCTATTTTTCCTGCAACTTTCCGACAGCTGCAGAGTGCGAGGCAGTTAATGGCAGACCGCCAGTCGCGGCTTCACACGCCACCCGGACATGTCCCAAAACTCGGCGCAGGGCAGATGTGGCGTGGTCGGTCGTCTGTCTGTCAACGTCAGATGTCAAATGTCCTGGTTTGCGATTCGGTACACGTTCTTCGTGATGCGCGCGTGCGCCGCCTTCAGTGCAGCTACTTGAGCTGCAGCCTGTGTGCAGTGCATGCGACATTGAGATGGTTAGGATGCGGTGTGACACGCTTCCCAGAGCAGCCAAGGAAGGCGTGATGCTGTTTTAGGGTATCAACACGCGAGCTCCACAGCTCTATTTAGCCAGACAGGCAGATGCACTGGCAGCAGCGACCAGCACCACCATCGAAACTGCCGGCAGCAGCTGCCCAGGCAGCAGCAGCACTTGCCGAACACCCATCACCACCAGCACCACTGCCAGCAGCAACAGCCCAGGCGACAACGCCAGCACCCACCTCCCCTCTCAAGGCCAGGCTGGCGTCCACCTTGTTGATTGCTCGCAACTGTTGCACAACACCTGCAGGGTCGCATGCAGCATGCCATCCCATCAGAGTCCTGGCCGCATGGTAAGCATGCGCTGTGACCTGTCACGTATCTCCTCATGAGGCCCCTGCCCTGCTTGCTCCAGCAGCAGCAGCAACAACACATGCAACCACTCACCTGTGGCGACCTGCTGACTGGCAGACACTGCCCTGCCAAGGCGCTGCAGCTCCACCCGCGTGGCCCTACAGGCAGGCAGGCCGGGGTGGGGCAGCGTGGGCCAGCGTGGGCCAGGGAGGGCAGGAAGGGCGATGATGGCTGACACCACTGACACTGTCAGCCACTAGGCTGCTTGGCCACCCTCCACGGGTTCGGGATGGCTCAGGTGGTGAGGAGCACAGTTGACAGGTCAGGTTCAAGCCAGCTGCATGCTGCATGGAGCCACAGGGCTACTGATGGCCAGCATGTGCGAGCAGGCCCAGCATGTGCAAGCATGTGCCACCAACACAGTAAGTAAGAGGTAGTCGGTCAAGCAGGCAGGCAGGCAGCCAGCCCGACTAGCAGTCAATCATGCTGCGATAAAGTCCAGCAGCCAATCAAGCCAGGTGTGACTAGGTGGAATGTCAAGCGCCACGAGATGTGATTTCATGCAGAAAGAGTGAATGTGACATGAGTGACACACAGAAAGAGTGAATGTGTGGTCATCGGCAGGCCAGGACAGTCTGGACTCACTTTAGCTTAGCATACCCACGCTCCATTTCCTCCTGCCCCAATTGCATGCGTTGCTGTAGCCAAGCAGGCAGCATGGAGCAAGTAGGGCAGCATGAAGTAAGTAAGGCAGCATGGAGCAACTGGGGCAGCATAGAGCAAGTGTTCAGCATGGAGTGATGGGCAGCATGGGGCCTGGAGCATGGAGGCATGGTCAAACTGATGCCACTTCATGCCACCTGAGGCACAGGTGCCCGGGCTCTGTGCAGGCCACCTAAGGCCACCCCTTCCTATCACACGCCCCGCTGTGTTCTGACACACCAGCAAAGTGACTGCACGAAAAAAAAGAGATTTGGGATGGAGGTTTAGTTGAAGCGGCCTACACTGCTTACACATGTGTATAAACCATTGACCAGCTCACACCAGGTCCACCCGCCCGCTGCACCCCAGTGCTGTGCCTCCTTTCTGATGTTGCCCTTGCTGTACTCCTGCCCTGCTAATGCACCCCTGCTGTGTGCCCTTACACCCATCATGCAGTGCCATGCAGTGGTAGCTTCAACCACACAGTCCCCACATCCACATGTAGGTGATGGTATTGTGCTGTCATATCCGTCACCCTGGCCTGGTTGCTTGGTCTCGTCCAATAGCAACTCGGGCAGAAAAGCTTGCAACAGCACCCTGCCTAGCCCCCCCATGCCTCGCCAGCACTGTCCACCAGCCCTGGCCACCTAAACAGTTGAGTCACCCCTCTGCAGGATCACCCTGCTATGCCGCCCCATGCCCCACCTCCAGCTTCTCCATCTGCACTTGATAGTCCGCAAGATGCGTTTTCCCGGCTTGCACCTGACAAGTTGCCACCAGGGCAGCAGACAGTTGGGCAGGGGTCAGTTGAGGCAGGGGGCAGTTGATGCAAGGGGCAGTGGGGGCAGGGGCAGTGCTTCTGGTGCAGCCAAGCATGCCGCAGCAGCTGGGTAGAGCAGAAGCAGGATTCAGGAGCAGCCACCGGCACCATGCCAGGCACCCAACTGGACATGCATCCACCGGTGACAGGAGCGATGAAAAGCATCATGCCTGCGTATTCCACTCACACCTGCTGCTGCTGCTGCTGCCGCTGCTGCTGTTGCTGGTGCAGGTGCAGCTGAGCAACCTGGCCAAACCTGGCCAATCTGGCCAACCAGGCCAACCAGCTGGCCAACCTGGCCAACTTGGCCAACCTGCTGGCCAACATGGCCAACCTGCAGCTGGCCCTGGCCCGACCTGGCCAGGTGCCTGCTCACCTTCTCCGCGTTCCTCTGCACCACCACCTGGGGGTTGGTCAGCCGCCCTAAGGTTTGCCGCCACAGCAATCGCCGTGTCGCTGCACGCAAGCCACCAACATCAGGTGGCTGCACCAGGGGTAGCGGTCAGTGAGGGTGGTTGGCTGACAGCTGGGCAGCTGGTAGGGGCAGTGGGGGGTGGTACAGCCATGGTTAAAGAGAGGGGTGCTCAGTGCCTGGGCCTAAATGTGTGTGCAGGCGCATGAGGCGGGTGCATAAGGCAGGCGGCAGTTGAAGCATGCAGTTGAGCTGGCAGCTGAGCCGGCGGTTAAAACATGCAGTTGAGCTGGCGGCTGTGCCGGCGGTTAAATCAGGTGGTTGCGCAGCGGGTACTGGAGGCAACCGAGCAAGCGCGCGAGGCAAGTGACTCACGTGGCAAACTGAGCAGGGCCAGAGTCCCAAAGACGGTGTAGGCTTCCAATGGCCGCTCCCGGGAATAAGCAACCAGACCTGTGCACCACATTCCACCATGACAATCACATGGCTGGTGGAAGGCAGGCGTGGCTGGGTGGTTGGTGTAGGGGTTCCGAGGGAGGCAGATGGGGGCGGGTTGCTGAAGGGCTGCGAGGGGCAGCAGGGGTGTGGGTGGGTGGGCTAGTATCATGAATGATGAGCTGCATAACAGCATACAGGCGGGCGGGCCTGGTGCAGGTGCTACCAGGCAGCAAGAGAGCTCAAGGTCTCAAGCTGCAGCAGGAGCCAGCCTCCCTATGTGCGCCAAGTACCTCTTAGTCTGGCCACTGGTTGCTCACTGGGGCAGTCACACCTCACAGGCTGTGTCTGGGGTCACTGGTCGCTGGGGCCACTGGTCGCTCACTGGGGTCACACCTTGCAGGATGCGGCTGCAGCAGCCAGCATGCGCTGCGGCTGGTGAGTGTTCCGCAAGTGTCGAGGCTGCTATGGGTCATCCATATATCTCCTCCATTTTCACACAACCGTGTATTCTTCACGGGAAACCCAAGTTGCTTGAAAAGGCCACCGCCCGTCGCACTGCGCATCGCGTGATGGCTAAGAAGAAGCACAAGAAGGACCCGGGAAAGAAACGGAAAGGTACCATTGGCACTACCATTGGCACTGGGGGAGGTTGGGGTGCTGATGCGGTGCTGCGAGCCTGCCGCAAGGTGGTGTGCAGGCCCAGGGGCACAGACCAGCTGCGGGGCAGGGTGGTGCTTGTGGATGAGCACCGCACCAGCCGGGTCAGCTCAGCAGTGAATGGCAAGCAGCCCTGTGAGGAGGAGCTGAACACACTCAGTGCCACAAGACCCGCAGGCTGGAAGCCCGCAGCAGGGCAGGTGGAACCCCGCCTGCTGCGCCCAGCCTGGAGCCAGCAGCGTGACCTGCCGGTGCGGGGCATGATGTGGTGCCCGGTAGTGGCCCCCCGCAAGCCCCCCCAGGCCCCACGCAGCAGCCAGGCAGCCACACAGCCAGCAGCCTCAGAGCCAGGGCCCAGCACTCCCCCTCCAGCCAAGCGCAGCAAGCCGGCAGCTGAGCCCACCAAGGGCAAAGGCAAGGCCCATGGCAAGGCTGCTAAAGCCAAGCCAGCACCACAGCCAGGCAGGTGTCTGGACCGGGACTGCAACGCAGCATTGAACATGCAGCACATGGGGGAGAGCAGGTGGCGGCCGCTGGAGCTGTGCTTCTGGCCAGACCAGGGAGCTCTGCCAGCCAAGGGTAAGGAATGCCCTGGCCTGGGGTACAAGCGGCTGCGAGACAAGCCTCCCAAGGCCCAGGAGCAGCAGCAGCCTGCTGAGGCACAGTAGTGTGCCCCCCCCCCCACTTGAGCTGTCATCAGCTTACAATTAGTGCATGTCTTGTCATGCCAACTCACCTTGCCCTGACGGGTCAGGCTATAGTGTAGGTGGTAGGCGGCTCATGTGCCATGTGCACTGGGTTTACTCCACACAGCCCAATAACACTGTTTGAGTCGGATCTAGTTAGTGGCTGCTAGTGGCTGCTAGTGGCTGCTAGTGGCTGCTAGTAGGTGGCTCAAATGGAGGCCCTAGTGAGGGACAAGGGGGCTGCTATGGGTCAGCTGGGTCTTGCTGGACAGCTGCTATGGGTGGGCTAAAGGCTGCCAAACAAGCAACAGCAAGAGGTCAACCAGCCTTATGCCCTGTGCATGCCGACACTTGCGAGTGGTCCTTGCTGCAGCAAACCTACCCCAGGAAGGACCTGGTGGTGAGGGCTGCTGCTGCTGGTGATGATCATTGCGTGTGGAGCGGCAGTGTTGCTGGTGGTTGACACCGTCAAGCCACCGGCCCGGTATGACTGCTGGGCACTGACACCCGGCTCACCCTGCACTGTGCCCACGGCTGCATCCTCAAAGTCACGGTAGCCCCTGATGCCAGCGTCTACATACTCCTGCAGGCAGGGCCATGGGCTGATATGGGGCTTTGTAGCATCCAAAACAAAAGCCTGGCCGGGTAAGGGCAGTGACCAAGTGGTCAGAGTTGCCATGATGGTCATGTAGCTTCATGGTAGGTTTCATGGAGGGGTGGCCACCCACAGCCTAAGCATGACTGCGAGATTACTTTCTTACATAGGGCTGGGTTTGTGAGCAGATACACTCGTTCCACTGGCTGCGAAGAGAGCAGAACTGGTTACTAAGGAGCTGGCTGGCACACTAAGCAGATCAAGCTGTAGCAGCGAGGAAAATGCCGCATGTGGAGTAGTACCGAGAGGTGGCGAATTTACCTGTGCATGATCGATGGTGTCGAGTGCCGTCGCGTACGCCTGCTGAGCTGTTAGCGTGGCAGCAGCAATTGCGCGCGTCGTAGTGTGTGCAATAGCCCGCGAGCCATCTTCTATGCTGGCTTGGGCCTCTGCGGCTGCTCGCTTGGCGTCTTCCATCTGAACTACCTCTGACGGGGCGACGCGCCCACCCGCTTCTGCATCTCTCATGCAAGCCACTTTCCATGACGAATGACTACGACACCTTGTGCTACCATGTGTACCATTACTAGCCCGTCGACGTCACGGCTGGATACACACCATAAGTATTCCTCAGGTCGTCTGTGTGTGCTCGCCCTGCAGAACTAGGATAAAGTGGCCTTCTGGCGATAGTCTTGTCTACCCTGCTTCTACATCCACATCAGGCATATGACATGTGCAGAACACATCACCATTTTGTCGGCCACCGACATGAACATGACACGGAAGAGATTCAAACCTGCATGCGTATGTTGTAAGTGCACGGCAAACAGTTCTGTCTACGTGTGCATTCCAGCACTATGGCAACCACCGCACCACTCATATCTAAGGAGGACATCGTATCTCTCCGTGAGTATGTGACGGGACAAGGCGGACAGGTGTGCCACCATCGCGAGCAGCAATAGTGCAGCTTTTTGATCCTTATACAAACGCTCTTCACATTTGAACACGCAGAACCGGCTTGAATCGACAGTGCTTCTTCATGTCACCCACTCCAACTTGAAAGCCAAGTTCTTTGAGCTCAGGCTGGACATGCACGTGAGCCTGATCAACCTTGCAGCCTGTAGTGGTGTGCCGTGACACGCCAACCAGTGCAGTCAGCAGTGGTGCACTTTCCCTTCTTGCAGATGACTATTGAATCCTTGAAAGTCAAGCTGTCGTTCCATGTGGGCACCAACCCCAGTGCTATGCTCCTCCAGCTCTTGAATGAAGCGGGCAATATCGTGGCATCATGTCTCGACGATTCCAGAAAGCTTGGCTACTACTCACCACACGATGGGTGAGAAAGGTGACGAGAGCGACAAGAGCAGTTGGACATCCTGCACCCAATGTTGCTACCAAGGACCGTATGACGTTGTGACACTGCCACCACATGGAGCAGCAGCAGCGCTGAGAGCAGCAGCTGCCACAGTGGCAACAGGTCTGCCACCATCTCCAGGGACAGCAGCAGAGCGGCATAGGCATGGATGCTGCTTATTGTGGTGTGCATCAACATCATTGGGTGTGGCAACAATTGAGTGGTTTTAAGCCGGGTGGGGACCTGCGGTTGCCGTCACATGGAACAGGTACTCCCTCCATGTGGTGGACATGGACCCTACCTCAGCTTCTGCGGGTGGCTGGTTGGAGGACGTCAGCCTGGTGGACAAGTATGTGATGAGCGATGATGCGTATGGGCAGCGCGAGAACACATACAGGTGAGGGGCATGGGCTGGGCGGACGAGCAAGGGGCCAGGGGAAGGCTACGGGGAGGCCAGGCAGGCACCAGGGGCAGGTAAACCAGGGGCAAGGCTGCGCCCTGCCAGGTGCGAATGCAGGCCAGAAGGGGGCCAAGATGAAGCTTGGATGAAAGGGGGCAGGGCACGGAGCGTAGCTGCTTGTATCGGCCATGTCTATTAGTACTGCTGCTATTCCACTGCATGAGGCCTAAGAGGCTGATCTCATTTGCTTGGCTGCGCCATAATCATACATGCCGCCCTGCTCTCACCACTGCCCATCACAACGATCCTTTGGGCGAGCATGACTTCACCACACCTCACATGTTGACTGCTTAGAGAAAGTGCCCTTGCTCCTTCATCGCTGCTCTCCTCGCACATCCTCGCTCACACTTTCACACTACCCAATGAGCCACGCTGTGCAGGAGGTGGAAGCAGGGCAAGCTGGCCGAGGACCCCAGCTGGACTCTGGAAAAGGAGATGGCCAAGAAGCGTGGCGTGGCCTTGCCTGCAGGGGTGCGTGCGGGGCAACGGTGGCCCAGCAGGCTTCCATGGCTCCAGCAGCAGCTTGCAGCAGGGCCCTTCATGACAACGCCTGCAGTAGCAGCCTAAGCAGCCTCAGCAGCCCGGGCCCCAGCACGAGCCCTAGCCCCATCAGGGGTGACAGTCTTGTTAACCCCAGCAGCCAGTCATGTCAGCAGCATGCATGGACAGCAAAGCCACCACATGCCCTCAACCCTAGCTTGTACAAGTACTAGACATGTCAGGAGCCACAGCCCTACAAATCCTTCACCTCAGTCCTATGACAATGGCTGAGCAGTCCAATGGCTGACGGCTCAAGCAGTGTAAACCATCATTTTCTTCTTCTTCCCAGCAGTCAGGCATGCCATACCAGGAGTCACCCACATGCCCTCAGCCTGCATCATGGATGGCTAAGGAACAAGCTGGCCCTCATCCCTTCCGCCCTCTCAATGCCTGGCCACTGCTTGCTGCTGGCTTCTGGCGCTGATCTGCAGAAGGAGAAGGTGACGGACCCTGAGTTTCAGGCAGCGGAGGCCAGTGCACTGTCAGGCTGTGTGGGCAGCAGGTGCTGTGTCCAGCCAGGTGACCGAAGAGGTGTCATCAGGTGAGGTGGACCCTGACCTGCTGCTGCCCTATGCCTTAACCGTCTCAGTGCCCTGTCTTGCACCATCACCCTGTTGCCATGCAGCCCTGCAGCACAACACGTTAGGCAGGGAGAGAGCGCAGGGACAGCCACAAAAGCTACGGCAGGCTGCAGCAACAGCAGCGTCGACAGGGGCAGCCATAATTGTGGTGCTGCTGCTTGCAGCATGGCCACCCAAAGCATACCCCTGCCTGCATATGACAGCTACTGGGTAGTCAGCAATATAGAATCATCGATTGGCACTCACCACCCTCACCCTCACCACCACCACCACCAGCATTGGCTAGCTAGATGTGTGCACAGGAGATGTCATGCATCGCCCATGCCAGTGTTGGTCATGAGTGCGAGGCCTATGCTGCTGGCCTGCCCAGGTTTGTCGGCAACGGAGTCGCGGGCCTGCCGCTGGGATGGTGGGTGGGTGTGCAGTACGACGAGCCGGTGGGGCGCAACGACGGCAGCACCGGCGGGAAAACCTATTTCTCGTGCGCGGACGGCTACGGTGGCTTTGTGCGGCCCGACAAGGTGCAAGCCGGCGACTTTCCGTGCCTGGATGACGGGTTATCAGACGGACTGGCCTCGGGAGACGAGATCTGAGCACACCTGGCTACCCCCTTTCCACCTCTACCGGAACCCATGTTACCGACTGTCTTAATTGCTCCATGTGCGGCGTTGCACAGTTATGCTACCTCTCCACTTCTCTCCGCAGTACACAGTGAGTTCTCCGTGATGCATGCGCAATCCATGCTCCATGCCTTCCATGCTGGCGTCGCCTACCCACCGGACCCATCACGTTGCCGGCCTGGTTGTTGCCAGGCAGCTTGGCCTATACCATTCGCTTAGCTACGAAGTGCGCAGGGCCACCCGACCGGTTGCTGGGCCAACTGCCGACATGCCACTGTGACTGCCAGGCTACTCGACATACCCAGCCTATCAATGCAGGGACAACTCGGCCACAACATGTCTAGTCACCCCCGCCATTGGCCTCGTACGCTACACTCACCTGCATTGGAAGCTACACTCACCTTCACGAGGCGGTGCGCCTAGACCGGTCACACTATGCGGGGCTGATGGCGGGGTGTGAACATACACCATTGCCTAGGCTGCTTGCTAAGTTTGACATTGCATGGCTGCCTGGTCTAGGATTTACCAAAAGCCAAGATGGTCAATGATGCAGGATGCTGTAACACTTCAAAGATGTTATATGCACATGCATGTAGGCTGGCGCGGTGTTCAAACCTGCGACCCAGCATTTGGACCGCCGCCCATCTTCCAATAGCTGTGCTCGTTGGTCGCCACTTCGTCCGTGAAAGCAAACAGCGGGTGCTGGCGCAAATTTCCATCTCGCAAGAAAGTCCAGAGACTCCAGCAGGACAACAGGATGAACACACCAACCTGCAAGCAACCCAGCTTCGACCAGCTGAGGCCGATAGCGCGGCAATTGGGTCAAGCTGCTGCCAGCCCAGCATCAGACATTCCACCCATCAGCCCAGACTTCAACCTGCCTGAAACCCAGACTTCAGACTAACCTCCCCTACTTTCGAGTTCTCCCATAGTCAGCTGTAAACATTTGCCTGTCTAGCTGCACCCCCCTAGCAGGCGCAAATGCCCTAATGGCCCTTGCCCTAAACCAAACCTATCCATGAAGCAGTCACCCACCATGATGGTTACCATTTCAAACACCACAATCCCAAACACGCACACGCCAATGGCCAGTGGCACCGCCAGCCCCAGTGTGATGCGAGCAGTCAGCACGTCATCCACGCCTGCGTTCCAAGGCGCAGGGACAGCAGTGGCAGGAGCCTGCTGTGGAAACATAGAGTGTGCCAAACTGGCCAGTCGCCCCTTTGGGAGTAAGGCAGCCGTGCAGAGGGTTGGTTCCCACAGCCTCAAGGACACCGTTGTGGATGTACTGGATTTGGGGGCTTGGGTCCCTCTTCAGCAGGACAGTTTGCAGACACAGAAGTAGGTTCAGGCACTGCGCAGACGAGCGAACATGAGCTGGCCCCTGGCCCCGGACCCAGAGCAAAAAAAAACTGGCGCCCCTTACTCACTTCACCCCTTCACGGCAGCATGTGCGACTCACGCTCGCTGCCTGGACCAAACACGCCTGGCCTGCTGTTGGCGCGCTACCACCAGCTGCATCTGCGTATACCCAGCTCCTCAGCTGCTGCTGGTGCGTCCCGTCAGGGTCAAAGAGGGGTCAAAGATGGGCATGAGCCCAGCCCCCTACCTGCTACTAGCAGAGCGTCCACCAGCAGCCTGCCTCCGTCCAAGGGGTAGGCTGGAACCAGCAGGTTGAAGGCCAACATGCTCAGGTTCATCTGCCAGAGGCAGAGCAGGTCACAGGGCAGGCAGGCAGGCTAGACACCACCGCCATTACGGCACACCAACAGGCAAATGCGATGTAATAATGATGGTGATGTGGATGATGACCGTGAACACTGCACGCATCAGCATTTCCAACAGTCTGCATGCCAGCGGTGAGACTGCAACCTTGTCATGCACATCACTGGCCACTAGGGTACAGAGCAGAGACTAGTTGAAGAAGGCTGTGTGCTCCTTTTCATGTGTAGCTAAACGCAAGTCATGACCCCAGCCAAACACAGAGCAGATGACAACAGCATGCCACCAAGTAAGGTAGCCAAAAGGGAGTCGGCCAGGGAGCAAGCAGTGGTTTGTCAGACCCCCTTCTTCCTCATTAGCACAGCCAGACTTGAGCTTTGAGGCCTTTGAACGACTGTGATGCCTTTGCCTCAGAACATGCAACACGTCTGAGCTCCTAGCTGAGCTTCCACGCCAGCCTCTCAGGCCACCCTCAACAAGCTGCCTTCACTTGTCCCACAAACCCTTACATTAGGCCCACCACTCATATGGTGTGACGTGACAAATCTGACCTGCTATGCCAACCTCCTGTTCCACCTTCGCTTGCCACCATCACCCCACTCACCACGACTGCTCCTGCACACAATGCCTGGCCCAACCCGGCACCAGACGGGTCAGGCAGCGCCAAGCTGATCTCCCAGCTGCCTGTCGCTGCGTGTGTGGCCACTGCCAGCATGGCCAGCTGCACAGGCATGCAATGGCCACAGGGTTGCAAGCACCCAACACTCAGCAGCAGCAGCAGTGGGCAGCAGCAGTGGGCAGCAGCAGTGGGCAGCAGCAGTGGGCAGCAGCAGCAACAGCAGCATCCTGTTGTTACATGGCATTCCCCAATAACAAAATCGTGTGTGCTTTGTAGCAGCCACTGCTGCAGGTACGTGACTGGCCCTGTGTGCATCGGGATGATCCGGTGAGAACAGCGCCAGGACTAGGGTCCACTGCCTGAAGCCACCCTCCTCCCGCACTGCCTCTTTGACAGCCAGGGCAGCATTTGTGCTGCCTCATCTCCCCATAGAGCCCACCAACAGCTGCGAGGCTGGATGTGAGATTGAACACGCTGCCACCTGAGCTCATGAGACTCCACAATGCCTGCCATGCCGGCACATGGGCCGCCCCAGACACCCCAACAGCCTCCCCAACTACCTCACCCTCACCCTGCACCAGCCAGTGCTGACCAGCGTTGGCCTATCGCCCCCAGCTGCTACCCAGCTTCCAGCCGGCCACTCACCCAAAAGCCAGTCATGGGCAGGTGGGTCAGGGGTCCGGCTATGGCCACCCACATGTCGGCCTTGGGACCAGCCGTGTGGCCAATGAAGGCCAGACCGCCTAGCGGCCACAACAGGATGCCTTGGACAACGCCGCCCTGGCAACGTCAACGCCAGGCAAGCAGGGCGGGTATGGTGCCCTAGTCAGAGTGTGTAGGTATAGTGTAGGTCAGAGGGCAGGGGCAGGGGCAGGGGCAGGGGCAGGGGCAGGGGCAGGGGCAGGGGCAGGGGCAGGGGCAGGGGCAGGGGCAGGGGCAGGGGCAGGGGCAGGGGCAGGGGCAGGGGCAGGGGCAGGGGCAGGGGCAGGGGCAGGGGCAGGGGCAGGGGCAGGGGCAGGGGCAGGGGCAGGGGCAGGGGCAGGGGCAGGGGCAGGGGCAGGGGCAGGGGCAGGGGCAGGGGCAGGGGCAGGGGCAGGGGCAGGGGCAGGGGCAGGGGCAGGGGCAGGGGCAGGGGCAGGGGCAGGGGCAGGGGCAGGGGCAGGGGCAGGGGCAGGGGCAGGGGCAGGGGCAGGGGCAGGGGCAGGGGCAGGGGTAGGGGCAGGGGCAGGGGCAGGGGCAGGGGCAGGGGCAGGGGCAGGGGCAGGGGCAGGGGCAGGGGCAGGGGCAGGGGCAGGGGCAGGGCTGCTTTAGTCCAACGCCTCTGCTGGTGCTGCTGCTGGTGCCATCGTTGCTGCTGCCTGGCAACTCACCACGCTGCGGGCACCAAAGCAATGCCCCAGCTCGTGGATGAGCACTGTGAACAGCAGCACAGGTCCCAGCAGCAGGAACCACAGCAGCATCCACTGCACACAATAAGCAGCACCGCAGCCCTTAAGAGCATAAGGTGGCCAGTGATATGGAACACTCAGCTCGGACATAAGCCATGCTCTGGGCAGAATAGAACTGGCTCCAATGCGCTCCCTTGTACCATGTTGGCTAGTCAATGCGCTCTTGGAAAGCAAGTGGAGGCATCCCAGAGGGGGTGGGGAGGGGGGAAAAGGGGGAAGAGGCAGCAGGGTTGGGCAGCGGCCAGCGACAGAGCTTCACCTGCACGCCATAGTAGATTGAGCCCAGCACTTGCAGCGCTAGCACCACGAGGAAGAGCACTGCGCGGCATCAATCACGGCGGGGAGAACCGGCGTCGCTCCATGACGTCCAGGAGCTCCGACCGGGGAGACGTGCTGCGCTAGTGTATACAACGCACCATGTAGTCGCACAGGGATGCCTAGAATAGAGCCGCATGGTAGCGATCCCGGCAAACTATTCCAATGAATCATCGGGGCAAAGGCCTGGTTCAGCGCGGCGAGATAACAGCGCAGGGAAGCTGCAAGTGGGAAGCTGGGGGAACCGCATGCTCACTCCTGGCCCATGTGTGAAGAACCCGGTGTGCAAGGCAAGTTTGTTTTGGCCAAAACAACATCCCTAGTCTATAAGTAGCAAACAAGCTGTGTATGAAATGCTAGCTGTGCAACTCTTGCGCAGAGATACGATTTGAACATCACTCAGATGCAGTTCATCCCCTTTATCGCATCTGTATTGACTAGACACGCTTGCTGTATAAACTCTATCCTCAATGCTAGGACTGCGCACAAGTCCAGCAGCGCGCGATGTGTCTCGCCGCGTGTCCCATTTGGAAGCGGGAAGGGCCTCTCTTGTTTGCTCCGCGACACCCATAGGTGGATAAAGTGCACTGAACGATTCTATGCCATGTGGTCCAGGTGGCACCATGCAATCTATTTGGAAACTTGCAGGTCGTAATCACCAGAAAAGAGATGTATTGCTGGCCGGCCTGACTTGTGTGCTCTCCCTCAACCTATCACAACCAGCCACAGCCTACACAGGACTGGATTACAAGCAGGTCTGAGCCCGTATAGCTTCAACTGGCAGCTGCTCAACACCCCTCACCTCTTTCCTATCCCCCCATCCCAACCCCGTCTCAACCATTGGCCTCTCGCCCCTAGACTATCATGTTCTGACATCGCCATTTTGACAAACTCACCCCTTGTGCTTCCTCACTCACTCACCCCCCCGCATTGTCAATCATCTTACGCTGTCATCTTATCCTGCCACACTGCCATCCTCACCACACACACATTCCATCTTTGGACCCCCTTTCGCCCTGATCTAGTCAGCAACAGGATCAAAAGGGCACACAATAAGAGGGAACTTGGTAGCCGTTTCTAGTGGGAATCTGCCTGCTGCTTGGGTGTGTGACCCCTGAATGCTGCTAGCACGGGAATGATGAGTGCAAGCTGCACAGCTGCTATGTGGGTGCACTGCTGCTGCTGCTGCTGTCACTCAGGAGATGGCACGGCGGCGAAAGAAGATCCCGGAGTCAGAGTTCAGAGAGGGACCCAGCGGCCTAAAGTGAGGAGTGACCAGCCGTGCATGTGCACACTGGTCCTGCTGATCTGGCCAGGCTCTGGGTCTCCCTCTGAGCCTCTACCCAACACTCCCATGCCATGGTGTCCTGCTGACATCGCTGTTGCTTGTGCTGCAGGCTGTATGACATCATTGAGGGCACAGGGGCAGAGGTGCAGACGGGGCAGCGGGTGGCTGTGCACTACGATGTGAAGTTCAGGTGCGGCAGCGCTCCATGCAGCTGGAAATGCCAGCGGCCGGGCAGGCCGGCGGGCGGGCAAGCGGGCAGGCAGGCAGGCGGGCAGGCGGGCAGGCAGGCAGGCAGGTGGGCGGACAGGCGAGCAGGCGAGCAGCCATCACATGTCAAGGAGTGCAGAAGGCAGGGGAGGGTAAGCTGTATGGAGCTGTGTTTGTACCCCCTGCCCCTGCCCCTGTGCCTGGACCTGCCCCTGCCTCTGTACCTGGACCTTGAGGTGTCAGGAACGTGACCTTCATCACCAGCCGCCAGGGTCTAGGGGTGACCGGGGGCACGCCTGTTGGCTTCAACGTGGGCACCCCCTATGGCGAGTCTGGCAGCACCCTGCCAGGCATTGACCTGGTGGGTGGGGAGGGGGGAGGGGAAGGGGAGAGGGGGAGGGATAGAGTGTGAGGGGACAGGTAGACGGGGAAGAAGGGAAGGGGAGAGGGGGGTGGGGGAGGAGGGAGCGTGGGGGAGGTGTGCGCATCCACCTCACCCTGCCCAGCCTGGCACTGCTTACATGCAATGCTGGAACTGACTGGCCTGCACAGCTTCACCTCTCTGCTAGCGCTGCTGCTGCTGCTGCTGTCGCCACCACTGCGGTCATTGCTGCTGCTGCTGCTCCTGCTACAGGGTATCCGTGGTATGCGCGTGGGTGGGCTACGTCGCCTGCTGGTGCCGCCAGAGCTAGCCTACGGTGATAAGGGTGTGGGCGGTGAGTCACCCTGTCATGTGATGGGCTTGCATGACCTTGCATAACACTCCTGGCATCACTCGCTCTGCACAGTCGCACTCACAGCTGTGATACCGCCACCGCCACCTGCCTTTCCCTGCCCTGCCTGTCATTGCACCACTTTACCACCGCTCTTGCCTCATGCCTTACACCTCTATGCAGCCACCACTCTTACCCACTAGTGTGACCCAATGCGCCCCTGCTGTGTGCGCCAGCTTGGCTCCTGCATGGGTCAGTGAAGGTCACTCTACCCTCAGACAGAGGTGTGACAGATGTGTGGTGTAATGTGGATGTGTTGCTGGTCAGAGATCCCTGGTGGGGCCACCTTGACTGTGGACCTGGAGGTGCTGTCTATCAAGACCAGCCCGCTTGGCTACCGCACAAAGCTAGTGGAGGGGTAGTGCCCAAGATGACAGGAAAGGAAGTCACACTCTTGATTGGATGACCGAAACGCGCTCTAGGAGGTGGATGGACTCGAGGTCGGCCTCTTGCTCCCCAGCGCCGTCGCCGCCGCGAAAGTGCCCCGAGCAGCGAAGGGCGCCAGCCAGTCAGCAGGTGGTGGAAGGGATGGTCCGCCTCGACCTTCGCCCTCTACGTCCAAGCACTTCATTTTCTATCTCAATCGCCTATTTTGGAAATGGAGGTGGCTACGGAAGCCGATATAACATCAGGGCGTCCCTCCCCATCCCATTATAGAGCTATCCATCCGGCCTTGGACACCCACACTCACATAAGCCTCCTGCCCCGCCCTTGGGCACATTGACATGCACAGACTCTCAATAAATGCCATGCCCACATTATTGCAATGAACATTTCCGGCGGCAGTGATTGTGTAATTGCTTCAGCGTTGCGGCATGTTACATTAGTCCTAATGGCCTGACGTCTGTAGAATAGGGCGCGACCGATCATATGACTTGCTGAGGAATTGGTCATATGACTGAATATGATGGCTTCAAGATGTGATGTGACCGGGTCTGTAGTCAAGAGGATAATATGATAATTCAAATTATCGCTATAACCGCTACGCTTTTTGCCGCCCGCCAATTCTGATGTTCTTGCATGTTAAACCGGCACATGCGACCGACTGCTCCGGAAGCAGGCCGATGGCTTTAGCCCCGTGCGGCATGGCTTTAGCGCGGACTCTAGTTGTGGCAGCAACCAGCAGCTGCATCGAAGGCATCCACGCAACTTGCCGGCGGGCACATTTTTTTCTATACGATACGTGTATTCTTGTATCATACAAAAAATACGTATCGGTATCGATACACGTATCTTGTATTACCCATCACTGGCTAGAGGGATACAGCCCACGTAGCTGCCGCCGGAGGAGATGCGCCTCCTCAAGGGGCGGTGCCCGCAAACTCGTGCTGCAGCATGTTGTTGTGGAGCAGCTCAGGCCTCATAGCCCTCATAGCGAATGGTCACCGCGATGTGTGCATGCCCTGCAACGCCTCAAATATGAATATGACCATTATGCTTCGGCCCTAATCGAGGTCGCACTTTTTGGCCGCCCGCCTCACTGACTAGAGCTTTCGGGCTTGTGAGCGCGCATCGCTATTGCGTAGTAACTCATTTGCCCTTCGCGCTGCTACAGAGCGAGGAAGGACGCCATTTTCCGAGGCGGTTGGCCTCTCCCAATCCACTACCGAACGAGAAAATCAGAAAAATTGAATTGTTCGCGGATAGGCCCCATATTCCATCATGCTTGATCTATGGCCCAGTATGGGGTCATATAGTATGGGGTCATATCTTAAAGATTATTTCGGGCGCGCCTTACTGTAGATGCCGTGTACTTACTGCCGCCTTACTGTAGATGCCGTGTACTTACTTACTTACTTACTCGCCGCCGCAAGATGGTCCACACCGCTCGAGCCATCAACCGTTAGGTTGGTTGGTAGCTCCAGTGTTACCAAAACGGCGAGAAAACGGTCCATTTAAAAAAACACGATCAGAACGGGAAGGCTAGGTGCTGGTTTGGGTCAGGTGTCCCCAACATGGGGTTGGTAATCTTCATGCAAGTACTCTCTACAAAGTGCACCGTTGTCGATAGCGTTTGTCACATTGGCAGCTGCAAATATTGCGCGTCTCCTGGCAAGCGGCGCGTTAGCTCTTGCAAGTGAGGCCATGCCGGCGCAAGACATCGCGGACACACCTCAGCTGCTCACTATCAATTGTTCTAGTGGAAGGTAGCGGCATCAATGACAGAACTGCGCCTGCTATCGAGCAGGAAGTACAACCGCATTTGAGCCGGCCAAGGGCGCTCCGCGAACCTTTCTTTGGTGCAGGCGGTGTTGGAGGGCCATCGTCGGGAAAGTTACTGATCGACATTGTCGCAAATGCTGGAAATGTGCGTCTCTCTCTCGCCAGTCACACAGGAAAAGGGACCCCCATCCACAAATTGGCATGTTGTGAGCTGACAACTGTGACTTTTCAGACTTTCGATCTGTAACTCTGTTCCTTACTCAACGTCACAACTCCGGCTGAAGAAAGCATGGCAAGTCATCGATCAGGCCCGCCGGAAATGACTTCGGCGCGAAGCAGTCTTGCCTTGCAGAAATGACTAGCCTGGACCCTGCCCCATCGCACCCCTCGCACCCCCTCGCACCCCCACCCCCTCCCAGACCCAGCATAGCCCTCCCACTACCTCCCACCCACTCCCACTACCTTCCAGTACCTCCCACTACCACTCCCAGCCTCGCCCTCCATCCCCCCTCCCACCCCCTCCCAGTCCCCTCTCACCCCCTCCCACCCCCTCCCAGTCCCCTCTCACCCCCTCCCACTCCTACACGGGGGCGGGGCGGGGCGGGGCGGGGCGGGGCGGGGCGGGGCGGGGCGGGGCGGGGCGGGGCGGGGCGGGGCGGGGCGGGGCGGGGCGGGGCGGGGCGGGGCGGGGCGGGGCGGGGCGGGGCGGGGCGGGGCGGGGCGGGGCGGGGCGGGGCGGGGCGGGGCGGGGCGGGGCGGGGCGGGGCGGGGCGGGGCGGGGCGGGGCGGGGCGGGGCGGGGCGGGGCGGGGCGGGGCGGGGCGGGGCGGGGCGGGGCGGGGCGGGGCGGGGCGGGGCGGGGCGGGGCGGGGCGGGGCGGGGCGGGGCGGGGCGGGGCGGGGCGGGGCGGGGCGGGGCGGGGCGGGGCGGGGCGGGGCGGGGCGGGGCGGGGCGGGGCGGGGCGGGGCGGGGCGGGGCGGGGCGGGGCGGGGCGGGGCGGGGCGGGGCGGGGCGGGGCGGGGCGGGGCGGGGCGGGGCGGGGCGGGGCGGGGCGGGGCGGGGCGGGGCGGGGCGGGGCGGGGCGGGGCGGGGCGGGGCGGGGCGGGGCGGGGCGGGGCGGGGCGGGGCGGGGCGGGGCGGGGCGGGGCGGGGCGGGGCGGGGCGGGGCGGGGCGGGGCGGGGCGGGGCGGGGCGGGGCGGGGCGGGGCGGGGCGGGGCGGGGCGGGGCGGGGCGGGGCGGGGCGGGGCGGGGCGGGGCGGGGCGGGGCGGGGCGGGGCGGGGCGGGGCGGGGCGGGGCGGGGCGGGGCGGGGCGGGGCGGGGCGGGGCGGGGCGGGGCGGGGCGGGGCGGGGCGGGGCGGGGCGGGGCGGGGCGGGGCGGGGCGGGGCGGGGCGGGGCGGGGCGGGGCGGGGCGGGGCGGGGCGGGGCGGGGCGGGGCGGGGCGGGCGGGGCGGGGCGGGGCGGGGCGGGGCGGGGCGGGGCGGGGCGGGGCGGGGCGGGGCGGGGCGGGGCGGGGCGGGGCGGGGCGGGGCGGGGCGGGGCGGGGCGGGGCGGGGCGGGGCGGGGCGGGGCGGGGCGGGGCGGGGCGGGGCGGGGCGGGGCGGGGCGGGGCGGGGCGGGGCGGGGCGGGGCGGGGCGGGGCGGGGCGGGGCGGGGCGGGGCGGGGCGGGGCGGGGCGGGGCGGGGCGGGGCGGGGCGGGGCGGGGCGGGGCGGGGCGGGGCGGGGCGGGGCGGGGCGGGGCGGGGCGGGGCGGGGCGGGGCGGGGCGGGGCGGGGCGGGGCGGGGCGGGGCGGGGCGGGGCGGGGCGGGGCGGGGCGGGGCGGGGCGGGGCGGGGCGGGGCGGGGCGGGGCGGGGCGGGGCGGGGCGGGGCGGGGCGGGGCGGGGCGGGGCGGGGCGGGGCGGGGCGGGGCGGGGCGGGGCGGGGCGGGGCGGGGCGGGGCGGGGCGGGGCGGGGCGGGGCGGGGCGGGGCGGGGCGGGGCGGGGCGGGGCGGGGCGGGGCGGGGCGGGGCGGGGCGGGGCGGGGCGGGGCGGGGCGGGGCGGGGCGGGGCGGGGCGGGGCGGGGCGGGGCGGGGCGGGGCGGGGCGGGGCGGGGCGGGGCGGGGCGGGGCGGGGCGGGGCGGGGCGGGGCGGGGCGGGGCGGGGCGGGGCGGGGCGGGGCGGGGCGGGGCGGGGCGGGGCGGGGCGGGGCGGGGCGGGGCGGGGCGGGGCGGGGCGGGGCGGGGCGGGGCGGGGCGGGGCGGGGCGGGGCGGGGCGGGGCGGGGCGGGGCGGGGCGGGGCGGGGCGGGGCGGGGCGGGGCGGGGCGGGGCGGGGCGGGGCGGGGCGGGGCGGGGCGGGGCGGGGCGGGGCGGGGCGGGGCGGGGCGGGGCGGGGCGGGCCGGGCCGGGCCGGGCCGGGCCGGGCCGGGCCGGGCCGGGCCGGGCCGGGGACGGTAGGGTTTATGCCGCTACACACCACTGGTACGATCGATGGTGAGCTGAGGTGTGTCCGCAGACGCTTGCGCCGGCATGGCCTCACTCGCAAGAGTAATCGCACCGCTTGCCAGGAGACGCACCAACCCCATGTTGGGGGCGCCTGACCGCGGCGTCGTTTTGATTATCAGGGGTAGGTTTTCTGTTTGTTGCGGGCACCTAAGCAAAAGGTCGATTACACACTCCCTTAGGTGCCGTTTCCAATGCGGGGGAATGGGGGAAAGGGGAAAGGGGAAATGCACTTTTCCCTTCCCGTTTCCAATGCGGGGGAATGGGGAAAAACTGGAGGTTTAGTCCGTTGGTGTCGCAGGCCGCCGTGAGCTGGAGAGGCTGCCAAGCCCCATCCGTCTCCACGCACACGAAACCCGCATTTGCGAAATGTACGCGTTTAATGATCGCCGTCGGCGCGAGGCGGAGGCTGAGCTGATGATCATGATAGCTGTGGCGCAGTTGGAGGAGGAGGAGGCGGAGGAGGAGGCCAGGTCAGTCAGCCACCACCATCACCACGACCACTAACTCGACCACTAACACGACCGCTTCGCCCACGACCTCAGGCCGTACGATCGCATATGCCCTTACTGGAAGCGGCCTCGCTCTTACAAGGCACTGTACCCCAATGTATTGGCTTCGCTGGATCCACAAGTCTACAACATGGAATTCCACTTGCCCAGGTATCACCTCATGCCAGCGTCTGGCCTTCATCGTACCACCACCTTCTAGACCCTCCTACTTAGCATAGATGTAGGGCAACCCTAAGTCTGTCTGTGTGTGCTCAGTTCTTTGTTGACTGGCTGCACACCACAGGTCAGTATTCAACTACGTACTTGGCAGCATAGCGGACCACCCCTTGCTAGCACGGAACTGCAAACGGACAGACTTCCTTACTCAAGAAGAGCAGCTGGCAATTGCCCTGAGCTACCTGGCAAAAGGAAGCAACCTCTCACATGTGGGCAGCACTTGGGGGTGCAGCAAAACAATGGTGAGCCGGTGCATTGCCAATGTCACCATGGCTATGTGGGACCGTTTGTCACATCACATCAGCCTGCCACGCACAGAAGCGGATTGGCAGGCCACTGTCCTTGAGTTTGAGCACATCAGCGGCTTGCCACAGATTGTGGGTGCCCTAGACGGCTCTCATATTCGCATTGATCAGCCAGACAATGTGGGGCATGCGTATTACAATCACAAAGGCTTTCAGTCCTTTGTGGCACAAGGCCTTGTCAATGCAAGGGGCAAGTTCATGGATGTGTATGCAGGGCACCCTGGACGTACACATGATGCACTTGTGTTCCCACACTCTCCGCTTGCTCGCCAACTGTCAGATGATGGCAGTCATCTAGCCCAGAGCCTTGCAAGGGGGGTACATGTGATTGGTGGAGTGGAGGTGCCCCGTGTGATTGTTGCAGATTCTGCATATGCCACACGTCAGTTTGTGGTGTCGTCTTTCAAGACGGGCATTGCAAGGGATAACGCAGCCAAGGCACGTTTCAACACCATGCATTCCAAGGCACGTGTGAAGGTTGAGCATGCATGGGGCTGGGTGAAGAACAAGTTCCAGTGTTGCCGGCTAGGCATTAGGACTGATGTGAAGGTTGCTGTCATGGTGTTCATGTGTTGCTGCATATTGCACAACATCTGCATAGATCATGGCGAAGCAGTGCCAGAAGGGGTCGATCCCGACGCCATCCAAGATTACGAAGCTCGTCTAGCTGAAGATGGTGCGGGTGTAGATCCATTCCCAGAGGAGGAGCAGGCACTTGGCGGACGAGCTAGGCCAGCTGATCTTGTCCAAGGGGAGCGCATTAGGGAGGCTCTTGTGATGCTGGCTGAACAACGTTAACTGCATGCATGAGTTGAGACTGATGAGTTGTTGATGTTACTTGTACTTGAGTTACTTGAGTTGTTGATGTTGTTGATGATGTTGTTGATGTTGATGTTGTTGATGTTGTTGATGTTGTTGATGTTGTTGTTGAGTTGTTGAATTGTTGATGTTGAGTTGAGTTGTTGAGTTGAGTTGAGTTGAGTTGAGTTGAGTTGAGTTGAGTTGAGTTGAGTTGTTGAGTTGAGTTGTTGATGTTGAGTTGTTGATGTTGAGTTGAGTTGTTGATGTTGAGTTGTTGATGTTGAGTTGAGTTGTTGATGTTGAGTTGTTGATGTTGTTGTTGAGTTGTTGAGTTGTTGATGTTGTTGATGATGTTGTTGATGTTGATGTTGTTGATGTTGTTGATGTTGTTGATGTTGTTGTTGAGTTGTTGATGTTGTTGAGTTGTTGATGTTACTTGAGTTGTTGATGTTACTTGTTGATGTTACTTGTACTTCTCCTGGCACTGTTTTTGGCTCAGGTCAAAAGAAGGGTCGAGAGCTACGCATTCCTGTTGAACCAGCTCCCAAAAGGTTTTGAAGTTGTCCTTCCTCTTGAGCAGCTCCGACGCAGTCCTGTGGGCTGCTACAATATTCATCAAGTGCTGGTCACGCTCCAGAGCTCGTGAGCCTGGCTGCGAGCCATCTGATTGCGAGCCATCTGACTGCCTGCCATCTGGCTGCGTCCCATCTGGCTGCGTGCCATCGAACTGCCAGCCATCCAGTTGCGAGCCATCTGGCTGCGTGCCATTGGGTTGCCAACCATTGAGCTGCGTGCCCACGAAATTCCCCAACATGTTTCCCCTGAGCGCTTTTTTCCCGCGGGGTTCGGGGGGGGGAGCAGAAAGCGAGAAGGGAATGGCAGTTAGGGGACAACTACCGCCATTCCCCTGGGGAAGTTTCCCCACGGCGCAAACGGACAGGCAGGGGAACGGCAGTTGGACGGCGGTTACAGCGAGGAAAAAACATTCCCCCGCTGCGCTTTTCCCCCATTCCCCTGTTCCCCTCCGAAAAATTCCCCAGCATTGGAAACGGCACCTTAGTCATGCACCTCCACCAACTGGTTGATGCGGCTTTGGAAACGTCCACTTTATTATGCATTCAACGGATCCAACTAATCCTTCGTTCTAAAGCTGCGCCACTTAGTCCCTACAATTGATAGCGGCACCAGGCGCCCTTGAGAGACACAGTCCAGTGCTATGCAACGTGTAAAATACAATGTATAGTCAAGCTGGCGAACGAGGGCTCTAGGGCGGTGGTGATCCTGAGTTTGACAGCCACAAAGTTGCATGCAGCAGCTGCCTGTCAGCTGCTGTGCTTTTTCTTAAATAAATGCTTGCGACTTGCGTCGCGCTTGATCCTAGCCCTGTGACTTCCTCGGACGCCCGTCGCTCCCTGGCAGGTGCGCCTAACCGCGTACGCAGCAGAGTTTTTAGGACATCTCATGGGCGCCTGCTATTCCTCGGACGCTAAGTACCCCTTCATCGTAGGCGCGCAGCTCTTGCTTGAATGTGCTTGAGGCGACCTGCCTCGCAGGCATGCAGTCCTCGCCAAGGCTCGTCCAGCCCTTCCTGCTCCTCAGCATTTTACTGGTAGTGCGAGCCCAGCCCAACCCGCTTCCTGGTCAAAAGCCTGGACCCGGCGGACTGTACATCGGTGCCCCTATGCCACCACGGCTGCCCGTGGTCCCTCCTGCGCCACTGCCCCCTCCCCTTTCCCCTCCTCCTGGTCCCTCACCTGCTATCAAAACCAATGATACGGTAAGTGTGTCACCGCTGTTACTTCTGCTGCTGCTCCTGCTGCTGCTCCTGCCGCTGCTGGGTGCTGCCGCGCTGCTGCTGCTGCTGGTGCTGCCGCGCTGCTGCTGCTGCTGGTGCTGCCGCGCTGCTGGTGCTGCTGCTGCTGCCTGAGGCAGCCAAGGCACACATGGCAGGGCAGGGTCCCTGCCTCAGGGTGTTGCACACAGGCTGCCCTGCCACCATGGGCAGGGCAGCCGTCCTCATGCACCCGGTTGATGCCCAGTCAGGCCATATCCTGGGCTGCGCTGCCATGACGGGGTCGAGACAGGATGACCAGCATGGCATTCCACGCTGGAGGTGGTGTGAGCCAGGGGCAGTCCAGGAGGGCTGGTGTGGTGCGCTGTGCAAAGTAGGTGTGCAGGCAACTGCCAGGCCAGGCCAGTCAGCCGGTGCTGTTGGGCAGCAGGGCTGTTGGGGTGTGTAGGGCTGTTGGGCAGTCATCTAAACAGGCACATCACTGACAGCCTCCCCTTCGCCCCATATAAACTAGGTTGGGGCGTGTATGTACATATAGGGCCTACCTTGAGGGTCCTATAGCGGCCACCTAACATGACGTGGTTGAGCGCATGGGCAGCCCTGCAGCTGGTTGGGAGCGCTGAGAGTGGGAGGGAGGGAAGGAGGGAGGGAGAGAGGGGAAGGTGGGGAGTTGGAGGGTGAGGGTGGGAGGGGGTCATACGGCCACACTGGGGTCCCTGCGCATTCCTTGGCTGCCACTGCAATTGCAAATGGCTTGGGCTGTTCCCTGCCCCTGCTGCTCTGCAGCTTGCTGCCTTGCATCCTATGGCCCTGCCCCTTGCTGCCTTACCCTTTGCTGCCCTACCCTCTGCTGCACCTGCCTGCTGTGCGTCACATAGGCTACTGGCAGCAACGACAACGCAACCTGTGGTGGTGGCACCATTGGCAACTCCATCTGCGCAGACCCAGTGCACTGCTGCTCACAATACGGTTGTGAGTCGTTGCATGGCAGCTTGCATGCCATGCCATGCCACACCATGTGGGCCAGACCTACCTCAGAACCCACCTCAGTTGCACAAAAAGACTTGCCTAATGTAGCCACCCTGGTTGTCTTTTGTGTAGTAGGAGGGTGAGTGTGGGGGTAGTGTCATGGGAGGAGTGGCAAATCAGCCAATACACCACAATGCAGCACTTGGTGTGCTCCAATCCAGGTAGGTAACCAGGTAACCAAGACTCAACTCAGTTGTAGTAGGAGGGCGGATGTGGGGGTAGTGCTTTGGGGTGTAGTGGCTCATCAGCGGATGCTACAATGCAGCACAAGGTATGCTCTGAGTCAGGTACTCGGGTGGGGAATCAGGTAGTCAGGTGGGTTCTCAGGTAATCAGGTAATCAGGGAATAAGGTAACCAGGTTGTCAGGTCATCAGGACGTTCACTACCCCAGCACCCTGCCAACCACGCCCCTGCCTCCCTTCCATTGAGCCACCTAACCCAAAGCCCTTCTGCGCCCATTCCCTGCCTTGGTAACCCCTGATGTACCCCTGCCCCGCCTGCCTGGCCAAGGGCCCATCCTGCCCTCCCCTCCCCCTGCCCTGGCTGCAGTCTGTGGCCCCACCAAGGAGTACTGCGGGGACGGCTGCCTGGGGGGCCCCTGCCTGGTGCCCGCCCCACCCCCCAGGCCACCTGGCACCTGTGGCAGCGGGGTCAAGGGCAACGGCTACTGCACCTCCCCTAAGGACTGCTGCTCCAAGAGCTTCTGTGCGTGCCCCCTGCCCCCATACCCTTCCCCTCTGTTGCCCGCTGCCTGCTGCCACCCCTGCTGGTGTGATGATGGCAGCCTGGCCAGCATTTGCTGTAGGGAAGTGTGATAGTTGTGCGGTTTTGCGGCTGCGCATCATGCCTTGCCTCGTCTCACTGCTCTCAGCGCCAGTGGCGGCCCAGCCACATTGAATGACGGATCGCTGGTCGCATCATGGCCAGGACGATCTGGGATGCCTCACACCTGTTGGAGTGAGCTGAGTACAAGACTGAGCTGACAGCGCAACCTGCTGAGACTTACCTATTCTCCTGCGCGACAGAAAAGCTTGGTCTGGGTCATAGAGGCTTTCCTTGTGGTAACGAAGTCCACCATGTCACAAACACTTAGGAAAGAAAGGTTGGTACAAAAGGCCAGGATTGCTGGTTTCCATGAGTGTGCCTGGCTGCGCCTTCTGGAACCTCCCTCAGCACCCTCCCTTTACTTACCCGGTTGCCTAACCTGGCTGCTGCCTTCTGGCTGTAGGGTGCGGCTCCTCTGCTGACCACTGTGGTGATGGCTGCGTTGGTGGGAACTGCCTCAATGCGGGCTAAGTGAAGAGGCCAGGGCAACCGTGGGGGACCTGAGGGAGGCGGGGGAGGGAGGGAGGGAGGGAGGGAAGGAGGGAGGGTGCATGGCTGGTGAGGTGCCAGCAACAGCAGCTGCCGAGTAGGTTCATTCAGGTGGGGAGCGGTTTCAGGCAAGACGGTGGCATTGTGGGTGCAGATGGCAAGTCCCTTCTACACATGGGCAAGCAAGTTTGCATAGAAAGTTCGGTTGCAAAGGAGATTGTTGTGATGGGCAGAGGGCGATGGGCACAGTGGCTTAAGGAGCTGGGCGGGTGGGCGGTCGCCTGCTCTGCTCTACTCTGCTTGGGGATGAGGGCCTGGTGGGGGGATGGCGTGCGCTTGGTGTCACAGAGACTCAATAGTGAATTGCTGAGTACCTCAGTTGTCCATTTATAGTATTAGAAGAGGAGGGCCAACCTTAACTGTCCTAAACCTCATCTGAGTGGCCACACTCCCATCCCCTCCTCCTCCCTCTCGCGTGACGTGTCAGCGGAATCTGCGTCTGCTCGTACCCCGCCGATTCACACCAAACCCACGGCAGCAGACCTGCACCCATGCAACTTGAAAGGAGCAGCAGCCCATGCAGAGTAGGGCAGGGGCAAATGAGTGTCTGGTGCGGTACCTGCACCTGCACCTTCTCTAAACATCCTTCGCAGCCACGATGGTGACCTCCATAGCCAACGCTGCCGGTGTCGGCTCTTCGTTGTGATCAGTTTTTGTAGTTATCAATCGGGCGGTAAGCGAACACCAAAAAACATAATCGGGCCTGAAACCTACAGCCCTCATTCTACACCAAAATAAAGCATACCGTACTCTCCCTTTTGATTCGCGTCCGCGAATCGTCTTTTTGGCCTCGCGAAATCGCGAAGCGTAAGCGGGGCCACCCAAGTGCATAGCAGGTGATGCAGGGTACATTGCACGTCGTCGCCGCGCATACATTGCGCAAACGTGTCAGGGCAAGTAAAAGGTTAGCTATCTAAGGGCTACTGCTGAGCCTAGACCTCACCTCAACACAGAAGATGTGCTCGCCTCGGAGCCGGGTGCTTGCGGCTGCGCCTCGTGCGCCATTGTATTCATGGCAGCCTTGCCTGGGTCCCATAACCTGCCAGTGAACATGTTGACTGGAAAGTGTACTCACAACGCAATTTTGATAGATTTTAAACAGGCAGTCTCACACAGTTACTCACACAGGTTTACAGGCTGAATAGTGCACTGCGCAGAATAGTGCACTGCGCAGCTCCTGATAGATGCTGCTCCACCCAAGTGCATAGCAGGTGATGCAGGGTACATGATGGGCAGCATGAGTCAGCTTTCGATGGAGGACTACATCGAGCTTTACAGCGCTCTCACAAAGTCCGGTGACAAAGTCGCCACCTTTGACGCTAGGGGCGAGGCTTGCTTTACAGCAAAGGACTTGGCACAGGTACGCAGACCCCCCCCCAAGCCTCGTTTTGCGTTGGATACAGCGAGGAGGACCTAGCCACAGTCGCGCTGCCTTGATGCTAGCTCATTTTGGATTCACATGTCTTAGCGGCTCCGGCTCGCCCCCAACCCTGTGTAGGTTCTAGCGCTGCATGGCCTCGGTGATGGCCGCTCCGGCAGTCGCAAGAAGCGGGTCAGTGACCGAGGGTCCTTAACTCGGAAGCAAACATGGTTCCCCACCTTCGTGTCGTCACTTTCGCCGTTTAACCTGCTGCGCTGCAGGAAGTGTTGGCCAGCATGCAGGGGATGCAACTTATTCCTCCTCTGCCTGTGTGGTTGCCACCACCAGTCAGCAGCCCTGCAGCCCAGCAATCCTCACAGCAAACTGCAGACCGTCAATCACGCATCACCTCATTTTTCAATGGCAAGGCTGCAGCGCCAGGTGAACAAGCCAGAGCATAACTCCTAAGCCTCCATTCACCTGTGTGTCCCATGCATTGCCCGTCCCTCCCATGCAGCATGCTTTCTCTGTTCCTCAGCACATGTTTGTGCAGCCAATCAAGCTGTAATGCCCATGCAGGCACCCTGGCCCCCAGTGACCTGCACTCCCTTGGCTGGTGTGGCCCTGCCTGCCAGCCCAGCCCTCCCCCCACCCTTACCTGCAGCCTGTTCCCCACCACAGCCCACCCCTCCCCAGGGCCCCCTCCCACAAGCCAGCTGTACAGCACCCGACTGCTGGACAGCTGCCTGGCCCACGGTGGGGAGGAGCTGGAGGGCAGCCTGTCGCTGCAGCTGGCAGCTGGCAGCCACCAGCAGGGCACGGGACTCCCAGGGGGCCCTAGACCAGGCATGCCGCTGGCTGAGCTGCTGACCATGCCGGCGCTGGTGCTGACCCGGACGTGCCGACCTGCTGGTCGCTGCAGTGCAGTGCCGCTGGGGATGGAGAACCAGACTGGGCAGCAGGTGCTGATGCAGACGATGGGACCGATGCAGGGGCAGCAGGCAGGGCAGCAGGCAGGGCAGCAGGCAGGGCAGCAGGCAGGGCAGCAGGCAGGGCAGCGGGCAGGGCAGCAGGCAGGGCAGCGGGCAGGGCAGCAGGCAGGGCAGCGGGCAGGGCAGCAGGCAGGGCAGCGGGCAGGGCAGCAGGCAGGGCAGCGGGCAGGGCAGCAGGCAGGGACTGCGTGTCAAGCAGGCCAAATAGCAATAGGTGGGCCTTGGGAGCGGGCTGCTGCTGAGCCTCATCCCTTGCCAAGGTCGCTGCCATTGCCAGCACCGCCACAACAGCAGCAGCAGCAGCAGCAGCAGCGACATCAAGATCAACAGCAGCCACGACAGCTGCAGGTACAGCAGCAGCAGCCCCAGCGGGATCATCTACAACAGCAGCAGGTTCAGCAGGCCCAGCAGGTGCAGGAGCAGATGCCATATCACGTGGCCATGCTCAGTAACCAGCAGCAGGCTAATGCAGTGGTTCAAGCTTACACCGCTGATGCTGGCAGCGTAGAGGAGCAAGCAGCATTTGTAGAGCAAGAGGAGGGTCATGGCGAAGGTGAATATGTGTGCGAAGAAGAGGAGCAGCAGCAGTGGCAGGGTGAGGAGAAGGGCATAGATGAGGATCTTGCTGTAGAAGAGGAGGCTGGGTTCTATCCTGGGGTTGCTGGCGAATCGTTGGAGGAGCAGGAGGAGTCAGAGGATCTCACTCGTAAGTGCCTCCGCTGTCCCCACCCCACCCCACCCCACCCCACCCCACCCCACCCCACCCCACCCCACCCCACCCCACCCCACCCCACCCCACCCCACCCCACCCCACCCCACCCCACCCCACCCCACCCCACCCCACCCCACCCCACCCCACCCCACCCCACCCCACCCCACCCCACCCCACCCCACCCCACCCCACCCCACCCCACCCCACCCCACCCCACCCCACCCCACCCCACCCCACCCCACCTCACCCCACCCCGACCTGACCTGACCTGACCTGACCTGATGTGGTTCTGACTCCCTTGATGCTGGTGAAGCTGATGCTAGATACAACATGGCAGACCCAGCTGGGAAGGACACTCGTCTGCTGTGTGTGATACCACTTGCGTTGCATGTGTCATGTCACTTACAACGCAGAGTGTGATGTCACATGCTCGCAGAGCCGCCCCCAGACCAGGACCAGGACCAGGAGCTTGCAGCAGCCACCCATGACGATGCCTGCACTGCAGCGGATGCCTCCCTGGAGTGTGACCCAGGCGGCCTGGTCACACCCGGTGCCCACGATCCTCACAGCCTCGACCACTCCCCCGCCCCACCCCAACACCTTGGTGTCAGTGGGGTAAAGCAGGGGTTAGGCAATGTGCTTCGCACTCAGCAGCCAGGGCCAGGGGGGAGCTATCACAGCCAGACGCCCTGCCCAGCCGCCCTGCCTCCCGCCCCCAAGCTCCTCCCCCCGGCCTCAGCCACAACCCTTAAGCAGCCCCCTGCCCAGCCCCAGCTGCATGCCATTGCCAGACCCCCAGCCGCCTCATCCTCCCAGCTCCCCTCCGGCCCCCTCAGGGTCGCCCAGTCAGCAGCTGTAGGGGGGGGCCCTGCACAGCCTCACCTCATAGCTGGCCTTGCTGCTGTAGGTGCTGGGCAGCAGCAAGCCGCTCCTGTGGGGCGGGGGCGGGGACTGGGCCCTGCTGCTGTCAGGCAGCTGCCCGCCGGCAAGAGCGGTGGAAGACTGGCTGGGCGGCAGTCACGCCCAGCGCAGAAGCAGCTGCAGCTGCAGCCACAGCCACAGCAGATGCCAGGGCATGCACCCCTGGCTGCAGTGCAGCCGGGGCAGCAGCCGCAGGTGCTGCCACAGGTGTTTGCGGAAGGGCAGCTGCTGACGGACCCGGCGGCTAGGCTGGGCTGGCTGGCACACGAGGTGGTGCGCTTCAGCCAGGAAGCCGGTGGGGAGGGGCAGGAGCAGCAGGGGTGGGCACGGGTGGGTCTGGGCAGAGCGCTGATGTGTCCCAGTGCGTGGGGCTGTGTGGGGCTCGGTGGGGCTCTGCCAGGCTCTGTGGGGCGGGAGGGGCCCACCCACGCACCCTTGCCCCACAATCAGGAATGGCAGCGCCCTACTGTGTGGGAAAGGGTGCGTGGGTGAGGGAGGTGGGGAATGAGGGGGTTGGGGTAAGGGGTAGGGGAGGGCCTGGCTGAGGCACTTGCCAAAGGTGTGTCAGAAGTCCATTGCCATGGTCTCTTGAGATGGTTCTAGCGCCCCCTGCCAGTCACCTCACATTCACTACTCCTTAGCCTCTGCTGAGCTGAGGTTCAGCCTTGCTGTCCTGAGGCTAACCCTGGGCCCTTGATCAACAGCAGTCTGGGTACCTCGCCCTCCTGTGCTGCAGCTGTGGTGGCTAGTGAGGAGGAGTTGCCGCCCCACCAGCTGGTCAGCCGACGCATCGGGTTCTTGCTGCTGCAGCCCATGGAGCACAAGTAAGTCCATGGCGGCAGTCCAGGGGCCTGTAAGCTGCCCTCATGGCTGTGGCTGCTGAGGGTGTAGCGGCGCAGCATGCCGGTGACAGCTGGAGTAGGCCCGGTACAAAAAAAACCCAATATACGTGAGAACGGCCAAAACAGGCCTACTCAAATTCGGCATTTAATTGTTTACTGGGCGTTGGCTCAGTGTTGTCAGTGGCAGTGGGAGCAGGGCATCATAGACCAGGGCAGCGCCCACAGGCCCTCCGCACACAGGCCCTGAGTCCCTACCCATCCCTAGCCCATCCCTACCCATCCCTGCCCAGCCCATCCCTACCCAGGCCCTGTGGGGCAGCTTACAGGCCCTTTCCAGGGGGACTCCGCAGCAGCAGCCATACCAGCAGCCGCACCAACAGCCGCCGTAGCAGCTGCACTGCAACAGCAGCAGCAGCAGCAGCAGCAGCAGCGTTGCATGGAGTTTGCCGGTGCAACACGGTGTACGGGTGTGCTGTCTTGTGTTGGGGTTTGGGCTGCAGGGACAGGAGCGGGGCGGTGGAGGGCGTGCTGCAGCCAGGAGTGCATCAGGGGGCGGTGGCCAGGCGCATTGGTGAGCCCACCCCCACCACCCCCCACCCCCACCACCCCCCACCCCCACCACCCCCCACCCCCACCACCCCCCACCCCCACCACCCCCCACCCCCACCACCCCCCACCCCCACCACCCCCCACCCCCACCACCCCCCACCCACACTAACACCCACTCCCACTACCCCCTACCCCACTAGGTCCCACACTGCACTCCTGCCCCCCACCAAGGGCGTCATACATACATCCCTCCTCCCCACCCCCATGACCTTCCCCACTTCTTCCCATACACTCTGTCTCTGACCCCTAACCTCCTCCCCTTCCCGTCCTTGACACTGTACCCCACCTCACCCCACCATAGCATTCCAGGGCTGGCCTTCAACCGAACCTGGTGGGCGCTCTGAGCGTTATGCAATTTATGACATAATTTGTGACCTGCCTTGCTTTGATGCGGTCCTGCTCAAACCTACTTGCCCTTGCTGTGCCGAGCCAAACCAGCTGCGCTTAGCAATCAGTGGAAAAGAAAGGGTGGTGGAATCCACTCACGGTGGGTAAAGAATTACCGGCATGGCCGTCGCTTCCACCTAGGGTGTAGCGTTTGGAAAGGGCTTTTTGAATGGTGTGCAGCTCTCCAAGAGCAGGGTGGCTAGACCTTGCTGGCGGGCCCCTGCCCCATTCCCACTCCTGCCACCCCTTCCCTCCCAGCCCCACAGCCCCACACCGCACGGTGCCCTGGTTCCCTTGCAGGCTCCAGCTGTCAGCCAGACCTGTGCGACCCTGGCTGCCGCGGCGGCCACGAATTCTGCCTGGTCAGGGTTTTGACCCAGGTGTGTTCTCCTCACACCCCTCACTCCCCCCAGCTTGCCTTGAGCCACACCCCTTCCCTCTCCCCAGCTTGCTGTGCCCACCCCTTGCCCCCCCAGCTTGCTCTGCACCCCCAGCTTGCCCTGCCACACCCCTTCCCTGCCCCCCCAGCTTGCTCTGCACCCCCAGCTTGCCCTGCCACACCCCTTCCCTGCCCCCCCAGCTTGCTCTGCACCCCCAGCTTGCCCTGCCACACCCCTTCCCTGCCCCTCTCCTTCTCCCTCAGCTGCACCCGCCTGGCCTCTTTTCATCATCTAAACCTGTTTGCTTCATCCCACATCATGGACAGGGCTTGCAGCCACCAGGGCACCAGCAGGCCCTCAAGGGGCCGGGCTGATGCGTCAGCGTGTTGGTGGGCTGGCACAGGGTGGGCAGCAGGTGCTTCAGGGAGGCTGGGTGGGTGGCTGGTTGAATGACTCATGGGTTCGTACCCGGTCGTGAATGCGGTGGCCGCCTGTACGCAAGCACATCCATTCACGCTGACCAGTGCCCCTGGTCAGCCCCGCTGTTGGGCTCGTACTTCACCTTTCGGCTCTGTCTTTCTTTTTTCGCTCGCCCCTTGGTGTTTCCTAGCCCCCTGGTATTTCCTACAATAGCTGTTTGCGAACGCTGTCGCTAGCGCGTGTCATTTACACCGCTAGTGCCTTTACCTCCCTGGCTGTGTGGGTGTAGGCTTCTGCCCACCTTGTGCCCCCTGCTGCCACCTGCTGCTGCCTAGCCCCCTGCCGCCCCTGCTGTGCTGCAGCTGCGTCGCCCTGGCACACGGCTGGAGCTGATGTTGGACCTGGCGCCCGCCCTGCGCCTGCCCCAGCTGGCTGGCCTGCTTGGCCTGGTGCACGACGTTCAAGCTTTAGGGGTGGGTGGCTGGACCCAGGCTGGCCCTCCCTACACTTGGTGTAGCCCCTGGCCTCAGGATCTCCTAGTTAGGCAAGCAAAGGGCAGGGGGCAGATTGGAACCCCTGGCCGGGCCCCATGCTCGTAGACGCTGTCCAGATATTGCTGATGAGTGTAGGTCACACTTCAGTAGGCAGTAGGTCACACTCTGCGCCTGGCAAGCGGGCAGCTGGCTGGCGACACATCAGCAATGTTTAGCCATTGATGATGGCAGGTAGGTGTCAGTAGGACATGCCTATAACCCATAGGACAGTAGGACATTTTTTCTTTCTTTCTTTCTTTTTTTTTCTCCTTTTTTTCTCTTTCTTTCTTTCTTTCTTTCTTTCCTCTTTCCTATGAAATCGTTGATGTGTTTGCAGGACGCCTGGATGCTGCTACGGCCCTCAGGCACGCACTCCCTGCCTGAGCCGCCCCACATCAAGCAGGAGGAGACAGCACCCCGGCAGTTGAAACAGGGTGGACGAGGTGACAACAAGCGGCTAGGTAAGGGGGAGTACACACGCAGGAGCCTGGTAGCCCCCTACACCCCCTAGCTGTCCTTTGGGGTTTGTTGCTGAAGAGACAAGCGGCTAGGTGCCCATCCCTTCTACCCTCCAGCGCATTAGGTGCACGGCAGGGCACAAGGTTCAAGCCAACACCACCGTGTCTTAAACAGTGTCTTCAACACCATGTGTCTCCTGCATGTATGCCCATGTTCCCCATTACGCAATCAACCATTAGCATCACAACGCCCCACGTGGTGAGCTGAATGCAGGTGTTGTCGGTGTGGCGGGTACGGCGGCAGATAAACGGAGGCGCAAACAATGATTGGCATACCTCCAGAAGTAAGAAGGAGGAGGAGACAACGCCAGTACTAAATGGCGTGCATCAAGGGAGGAGCTTCCACATGGGCGTTGCCTGGCCCCAGCACCGAGCAAGAGAAGAGAAAAACCCTCTTACACCCCACCTGGGTGAGCTAGTCCTCTCAAGACACTTTGGACGTGGATCTGACTCTTGAGCCTCACGGTGACCTGGTGTAATGAAGTGTAACCTTTAAACGTCGCACTTCATGACAGTGGAGTAGGGAGTAAAATTGTCCATGAAACATTGTGTGGGTATTGTGAAAAAATATTACAGTGTTTCGCCTCGGCACCTCAGGTCAGACCATTGCACATGTTACAGGTCATACTCCACAACCAGCTGCCACCTACCTTTGGCAATGCCCTTGCCCTCGCCTCTCTACTCCCGACCTGCCCTGCCCCTGCCCCTATACTGCCGCCCCCGTCCCTACTCCTACCCCTACCCATGCCCCTTTCCTATGTTGTTGCCCTTGCAGCCTCATCTCTTGCACTTGTGTGGCGTTTGTTGACCATACACTCCTTAGATACATGTCCAGCGATGATTGTGAGCCAGGCGCTTGACCAAGCATGTTGCCATGCATGTGTGGCGAAGGCAAGGGTTGCGTGAAGCCAAGCATGCCCGCTCACCGCAAGAAAGCGCAAAAATGATTTGCACAATTGATTCTGGTGCGAGGGCAATGCCTGATTACTTGACTCATCATTATGCGTCAAGGTGCCAGTCTCAGCACAAGCATAGGTTGCTGAGGTGGGGCAGTCACCAATAGGCACAATACTAGGTGGACCGAGTAGGAAAATGTTACGTGGCGATGCACCTGGCTATTGTGCCGGTAAAGAACAACCACATGCAAACCACAGATTGGCTGTCTGGTTGCAAGAGAGATGGGCTGGATCATGGTGGTGTGTGGGCATGGCATGGCTGAGTGGGCTAGGTTGACTGCCATGGTTGGAGCCCGCTTTAGACTTTCCTTTCAGGCTGCTACGCCACATTGTTGCACAGGGCAAGGTAGGTTATTGACCCACGCAAATGTTATTATTATGCAGCGCAGGCTAGGCGATGACCGCAGCCCCGCCACTGCTCTTTGACTCTTCATTGAGAACAACCTATTGACTAGATGACTAGCTGGTTGGTTAGCTACATACAATTGTATAATCATCACACAGCTCAGCGTAGTAAATGCAAAGGTACAACCGTCGTAATACTAGGGGTCGGTTCCCTGCCAGTTAGGGAGGCCAACTCTAACATTGGATCTCATTAGGGCACACACTCAACATGCCCAATGGGTGCAAGCTGTATTGGACGACCTGTGGTACCTGTGGCAGCACTTCAGCTGGACAAACATCGTGTTTAGCATCAATGACGGGTCATAGGTTACAAGGCCGCCAGGGCTGGAGGAGGGGTGCTGTCATTAGTGCCAGCGGGTTGACAGGCAAACAAAACTCATTCAACAAGGAACAACATGTCGACCTGTGGATAATCTCACTCAGCTACTACAAACACGTTGTAGCATCCTCGATCGCACCCTTGATGACCACAAACCCCACTCCGGTGGCACGTTCCTGGGGCAAACCCCCAGACCACTGGGCACATCACCAAAACTGGCAGCTTAACGCTTAAAAGGATATCAGCCCGTTGCACTAGCAAACACCAGTGAACTAGCTAAGAGCCCTAGAGTGCGCCATGGCTCCAGGGCCCGGGTAGTGATGGACCGCTCCACTAGGAAGCCCCATTGTGGCTACAGGTTTATTAATCGCTGCTGTTTTTGGCGATACCTGCAAGCACATAGGGCCACGACATATGCTTAGTGTGCGGGGCTATGTGCGGGGCAACAATGCGCACGGTGTGTTGGACAAGAAGTGCGGGGCAACAAGTGCTATGTGCGAGGCTTACCTTTCGGAGAGGCCTGGCCGTTTGCCATTCTACGGGGCCGTGTACCATTGTTTACTGCGCGGTCACGAATTAGCGCGTCGATCTGCGAACACAAGCACAAGCAATGGTTGCGGGGCTGCTATAATGCGGGGCTGCTGCTTTGAGACGGTGCTTACCTTAACCCGGTGTGGCAGCTTGGGGCCCGAGCGGTAATCAGAGCAGGTCGCCACGCCTGCTCCAAGTAAGATGGCAATCTGCGGCAAACGGAGCTTTTTTATACTGTCCGCTGTCACACTGTGCGCTGTCCGTCCTTTGACAGCCGTTGCATTGGATGACGCGTCTTTAACTGCTAGCTAGCCCCTGACACATGAGACCTGCGGCGGAGACCTCAGCGGACCTCAGCTGAGACCTCAGCGGAGACAGCTTATCTTACAGCGTGCTTACTTAGCGCTATCAAGATGACTTATCAGCCCTTGCAGCCCTTGCAGCCCCGTAAGGGACAGCCAGACTCCTCAAAGGCCGTGCGTGCTCTAAACAGACAAGACACCACCCATGGTGAGGGATTGCCAAATTGCAATCCAGGCAACCCCAACAGCTGACTCCTGATGGTGGAATTCACTGCAGTGTATACTATCGGGCACGGTCGCAGCAGGGAGTGAAAGTCCCTGACTCTGACCCTGGCCATGACCCTGACCCTGACCCCAGCGGGTTGACAGTCACACCAACACTAACTGGTCTTCTGTCCCCCACGGTGATCTCCGACGCATGCGCACACACAGCCAGGCAATGACGCATCAAGCACAACAAGGCTGAGCTGGGCTGCCAAGCCAAACAAGGACAAGCAAGGGCAAGGCAGCCAAGCCCACATACCCCAACGTGCAGCCCCGCAAGTGCTTGAATTGGGGCTGCAACGCTGGCGGGATATGCAATGCATCAAGGAAAGCAAGTGGTGTCCACTGGAGCTGTGCTGGTGGCCTAGGCTGCCAACACAGTCCGCCAAGGGCAGGGAGTACCACGGCCTGGGCAGCAAGCAGCTGCCAAATAGCCAACCCAAGGCCCAGCATCAGCAGCAGGCTGTGGCACAGGAGTGTGTGCCCAGTGCTGCATCAGCTCAGACATTGTGCATGTCCGCCATGCCAAACAGGCTAGTCCCCCCTCAAGCGTCAGGCCTCTGCTTAGGGGGTTAGCACCCTCAGCCTCAGCCTCAGCCTCAGCCTGTTGTGGACTTGATGGAGCTTGGGGCTGGGCCACGGTCAAGGTTGGTTCAGCACCTAAAGTGAGCAGCAGCATGCAGCTTGTTGTTCACAAAGATGCCAGCTTGCACAGTGCGAGGCCTCATGGTACCTACCTCTGCCCCTCCCCTTGCCCCTGCCCCTCACCCTGCCCCTGCGCCCATAGCAGCCCCGCAGAAAGAAAGAAAGAAAGAAAGAAAGAAAGAAAGAAAGAAAACTACTCCGGTACAAACCGGCGTGCATTAAGGGAGGAGCTTCCGCCTGTGGCGCGGCCTGCTCCCACCTCCAAACGTTGGACACAGGCTGGACATGTCCCCACCAAGCTGCCCTAGCTGTAGCCACAGACCACAGCTAGCACCTAAAGCAAACAAAGAGGCATGAGAGGAGCAAAGACTAGTGCACTCGGCAGCTGACCTTATCTCTTCTCCTCGTTGACGAGAGCAATTCCAGCTTTGTCCGCCGGATGTCGCACTAAAAGCTGAAGTTCAGGCTCCAAAAGTGCAAACTTCAGCTGTCAGCCAACGTCCCGCGTTGAGGTAGTTCTGCTCCCTCCATGACAACGCCAGCAACTCCACAACAGCTCGGTGACCCGCAGCGGTCGTGTGCGGCACCCGGACCTCATTTGTATTCCGCTGGACAAAGCGGTGCCCGTTAAAGCCAGGGAAGGCTTTCCCGTTGCATCCCAACTTATATACCGCTGGGTGCGGTGGTGAGGTAGCTTAGCCAATCCGTGCGACCGAAGTCAACGCGGATTGTTACCAGGGCCACCGCGTGGAGGTGCCTCACCTCCAGCCCCCAGCCCCGCACTATAGCAGCCTCGCACTATAGCAGCCCCGCAACCATTGCTTGTGCTTGTGTTCGCAGATTGACGCGCTAATTCGTGACCGCGCAGTAAACAATGGTACACGGCCCCGTAGAATGGCAAACGGCCAGGCCTCTCCGAAAGGTAAGCCTCGCACATAACACTTGTTGCCCCGCACATAGCACTTGTTGCCCCGCACATAGCACTTGTTGCCCCGCACATAGCACTTGTTGCCCCGCACATAGCACTTGTTGCCCCGCACATAGCACTTAGCCTTCTAAAGGTAAGCCCCGCACATAGCACTTGTTGCCCCGCATTGTTGCCCCGCACTTTTTGTCCAACACACCGTGCGCATTGTTGCCCCGCACATAGCCCCGCACACAGCCCCGCACATAGCCCCGCACACTAAGCATATGTCGTGGCCCTATGTGCGGGGCTGTGTGCGGGGCTATGTGCGGGGCAACAATGCGCACGGTGTGTTGGACAAAAAGTGCGGGGCAACAATGCGGGGCAACAAGTGCTATGTGCGGGGCTTACCTTTAGAAGGCTAAGTGCTATGTGCGGGGCAACAAGTGCTATGTGCGGGGCAACAAGTGCTATGTGCGGGGCAACAAGTGCTATGTGCGGGGCAACAAGTGCTATGTGCGGGGCAACAAGTGTTATGTGCGAGGCTTACCTTTCGGAGAGGCCTGGCCGTTTGCCATTCTACGGGGCCGTGTACCATTGTTTACTGCGCGGTCACGAATTAGCGCGTCAATCTGCGAACACAAGCACAAGCAATGGTTGCGGGGCTGCTATAGTGCGGGGCTGCTATAGTGCGGGGCTGCTGCTTTGAGACGGTGCTTACCTTAACCCGGTGTGGCAGCTTGGGGCCCGAGCGGTAATCAGAGCAGGTCGCCACGCCTGCTCCAAGTAAGATGGCAATCTGTGGCAAACGGAGCTTTTTTATACTGTCCGCTGTCACACTGTGCGCTGTCCGTCCTTTGACAGCCGTTGCATTGGATGACGCGTCCTTAGCTGCTAGCTAGCCCCTGACACATGAGACCTGGAGCGGAGACCTCAGCGGACCTCAGCGGAGACCTCAGCGGAGACAGCTTATCTTACAGCGTGCTTACTTAGCGCTATCAAGATGACTTATCAGCCCTTGCAGAACCCTGGCAGGCAGGACCAGAACAATGACAGGTTGCAACAGCAGCAGCAGCGCGTGCAGCTCCAAGCAGCAACACTGCTCCACCAGCAGCGGAAGCAGCAGCAGCAGCAGCAGCAGTGAGTTCAGCGGAGGCTAGGGAAGCAGGTTGACATTGACAGGACCATCACAAGGATACCCACCCAGTGGGGAGTGAAAGGCCCTGACTCTGACCCTGGCCCTGACCCTGACCCCAGCGGGTTGACAGTCACACCAACACTAACTAGTCTACTGTCCCCCACTGTGATCTCTGACGCATGCGCACACACAGCCAGGCAATGACGCATCAAGCACAACAAGGCTGAGCTGGGCTGCCAAGCCAAACAAGGACAAGCAAGGGCAAGGCAGCCAAGCCCACATACCCCAACGTGCAGCCACGCAAGTGCTTGAATTGGGGCTGCAACGCTGGCTGGATATGCAATGCATCAAGGAAAGCAAGTGGTGTCCACTGGAGCTGTGCTGGTGGCCTAGGCTGCCAACACAGTCCGCCAAGGGCAGGGAGTACCACGGCCTGGGCAGCAAGCAGCTGCCAAATAGCCAACCCAAGGCCCAGCATCAGCAGCAGGCTGTGGCACAGGAGTGTGTGCCAAGTGCCAGCTGCATCAGCTCAGGCGTTGTGCATGTCTGCCATGCCAAACAGGTTAGTCCCCCCTCAAGCGTCAGGCCTCTGCTTAGGGGGTTAGCACCCTCAGCCTCAGCCTCAGCCTCAGCCTCAGCCTCAGCCTCAGCCTGTTGTGGACTTGATGGAGCTTGGGGCTGGGCCACGGTCAAGTTTGGTTCAGCACCTAAAGTGAGCAGCAGCATGCAGCTTGTTGTGTAGAAAGATGCCAGCTTGCACAGTGCGAGGCCTCATGGTACCTACCTCTGCCCCTGTCCTTGCCCCTGGCCCTCACCCTGCCCCTGCGCCCCTGTGCCCCTGGCCCTGCCCCAGCCCCAGCCCCAGCCATGCCCCTGCCCCTCACCCTGCCCCTGGCCCTCACCCTGCCCCTGCCCCTGGCCCTCACCCTGCCCCTGGCCCTGCCCCTGGCCCTGCCCCTGGCCCTGCCCCTGGCCCTGCCCCTGGCCCTGCCCCTGCCCCTGCCCCTGCCCCTGGCCCTGCCCCTGGCCCTGCCCCTGGCCCTGCCCCTGCACCCCTGCACCCCTGGCCCTCACCCTGGCCCCAAGTGCAGTCAATTGGCTCCACAGGCGGTCCACTTCCTTAGCCGAGTACTGGGTGCAGCCCAGGGTCAGGTGCTTGGCCTGCACAGCAGCAGGAGCCCTGCCAGCTGACCCTGTGAGCCACAGCCTGGCCTGGCCCCTGAAACCCTGAAGGTGACATATGCCCGACATTGGTTCCAAGCCTTGCAGTCTGGTAGAGCACAGGGGCATCAGGGTGTGGGGTCCTGTCCTTGGCACGGTCAGCTCCGTCATACCGCACTGACTCATTGTGGTTGTGGTGGTATGGTGTGGTTTAGTGAGGATGAACGCGCTGCTGCCAACCCCGACCTCCCCCCTTCACACACGCTCCCTCGCACTGACCCACATCTCGCCCACAAGCAGCACCTTGACCTAGGCGAGCATCTGTAGCCCCAGCTGACCTGAGGGGCCCTGTCCAGGTAAAAGCCGCCAGGCTGGAGCTTGGCTGGGTCCTGCAGCAACACCAGGGCTGAGTGAGAGCTGTACCCTCACACCCTGGTCTGGGTGGTGGCCTGTGGGGTGGTGGTCACGGAACCAGCGACCCTGTTACCCAGGCTTCAATACAAGATATCTGAGGTGTAGGGAAAAATGTAGGCGTCAATATGGGCCTGTGGGGGGCTGGCAACAAGGGCAGAACCCACCACTGTTCTGCTGCAAGGAGTGGGGCTGCAGGCTGCAGGCTGGACTGCCAGTGGGCTATGCCGTTGGGGGCCTGGAGGCTGCTGCTTCCTTGCAGCGGGCGCCTGGCCCCAGCGACCCAGTGACCCAGGCTTCAGTGCAAGCTTTTGGTCTGGCAGGCAATGGGCTGGACAAGCAATGAGCGGCAGTGGCTGTGCCAGGACTATGGAGTCTCCGATCTGACAGCAGAGCAGCAATTGCCATGTACTGATGATAATGATGCAGCTGCTGCTGCTGCTACTGCTGCTGCTGCTGATGATGATGATGATGATGATGCTGATGATGACAGGAGTGGTGGGCAGCTGAGCATTGGCAGTCACACAATGAGCTCCTGCTTCCCTCCCAGAGCCTCCTGGTTACACCTCAACGAGCGTGACCTAATGACCTGGTGGCAGGCTTGGACCTGAGTGTGGCCCCTCCCCCAGGCCCCCAAACCATCCTGATACAATGTTCCCTGGGCCCTGCAGCCCCTGCCGCCCTTCCCTTTGCCATACCTCCCAAACCTCCTGGCCCCGGCCCTGGCCCTGGCCCTGGCCCTGGCCCTGGCCCTGGCCCTGGCCCTGCCCCTGCCCCCTGCCCCTGGCCCTGGCTCTGGCCACCAAGCCACTCCCTCCTCTAACCTGCAGGGCCAGGTACACCAGGGTATCAGTGCCCTGGCCTGGGTCTCTGAACTTGTCCTTGTAAAAGTTGTAAAAGCTTGGGATGCTCTTCTTCACGCCCTCAGTCAGTGTCCATCCCGGGTGCATGGAGTACACACCCACGCCTGCACCCCGCATGCATGCATGCCACATGCCGCATGCAAGCCAGCCACGCCTGCCACGTGCCAAGCACTCTATGTGCAGATTGGAGAAGCAGGTTGATGAGGAAGATGAGCAGGGTGGAGGATGAGCAGGGCGCGCTGTCACTGGTGTCACGCAGACCGGTGAAGCTGGCAGCGGAAGCAAGGGTCAAGAGGCCAGCAGCAGCCCCTCACCCGGGCCTTCACACCATGTCTTTATATGCCCTTAGGGCGGGCAGCAGGGCGGGCAGCAGGGCAGGCAGCAGGGCGGGGCGCAGGGCGCAGGGGGAGCAGGGAGCAGGGCGGGGAGCACCCTCACCCTTGTTGGCCCACAGCTCTGCCAGGCGTTCAGCAATGGCCACCTGGCGGCGCTTGTCCCGCGCATACGCCACAGTTCCGTCGTAGCTGCGCATGTGCTCGTTCTGCATGTCGTCTACGTCCAGCTTCTCTGCGGTTGAGTGCGGTTGAGCAAGGGAATAAACACAGCAATGCAGCGTCATTGGTGTTGCTTGATTAGGTTATGGCAGTCCAGGTCAGGCCGGGGTGTGGCGGGTGTGTGTTTAAAGGAGGAGCCTGGTTAGGCAAGCCAGGGCTAGCCACGCCAACAGCAGCAGCAGCAGCAGGGGAGAGACTGACCTCTACCAGCACCTACAACACAACTCCCTGTAGCCTGCTCCCCCCGCCACCTGCCTGCCTACCCCACCCCCTCCCCCCCCCCTCCCCCCTCCTGTTGCTGCCCTCCTGCCTGCCCTCTTTCCCTCCTGCCTGCATGATGTCACCCGCCCTCCTGCCCCCGTGCTGCCTGCCTGCCTGCCTGCCTGCCTGCCTGCCTGCCTGCCTGCCTGCCTGCCTGCCTGCCTGCCTGCCTGCCTGCCTGCCTGCCTGCCTGCCTGCCTGCCTGCCTGCCTGCCTGCCTGCCTGCCTGCCTGCCTGCCTGCCTGCCTGCCTGCCTGCCTGCCTGCCTGCCTGCCTGCCTGCCTGCCTGCCTGCCTGCCTGCCTGCCTGCCTGCCTGCCTGCCTGCCTGCCTGCCTGCCTGCCTGCCTGCCTGCCTGCCTGCCTGCCTGCCTGCCTGCCTGCCTGCCTGCCTGCCTGCCTGCCTGCCTGCCTGCCTGCCTGCCTGCCTGCCTGCCTGCCTGCCTGCCTGCCTGCCTGCCTGCCTGCCTGCCTGCCTGCCTGCCTGCCTGCCTGCCTGCCTGCCTGCCTGCCTGCCTGCCTGCCTGCCTGCCTGCCTGCCTGCCTGCCTGCCTGCCTGCCTGCCTGCCTGCCTGCCTGCCTGCCTGCCTGCCTGCCTGCCTGCCTGCCTGCCTGCCTGCCTGCCTGCCTGCCTGCCTGCCTGCCTGCCTGCCTGCCTGCCTGCCTGCCTGCCTGCCTGCCTGCCTGCCTGCCTGCCTGCCTGCCTGCCTGCCTGCCTGCCTGCCTGCCTGCCTGCCTGCCTGCCTGCCTGCCTGCCTGCCTGCCTGCCTGCCTGCCTGCCTGCCTGCCTGCCTGCCTGCCTGCCTGCCTGCCTGCCTGCCTGCCTGCCTGCCTGCATGCTTCCACCTGCCCTGCTGGCCCCCTGCAGCCTCCCCCCCAGACTGACGTGTGAGCATGCCGCCTGAGGAGACGAAGATGACCTTGGAGGGGGCGGCTGCCACCAGCAGCGGCTCCAGCAGCAAGCTGATGACGAAGCAGCCTAGCGTGTTCTGCACAGCAGCAAGCAGTACTGTAGCTCGATATGCTGTGGTAATCAACGCCATGGGACTTCACATACACTAGGTGAATATTTAGGGGGAGGAGGGGGAAGAGGGAGAATAGGGTGAGGAGGGGGAGGAGGGGGAAGAGGGAGGGTAGGGGGAGTAGGGGGAAGAGGGGGGGGTAGGGGGAGAGGGGGAGGAGGGGCAGGAGTGGAAGGTAGCGAGAGGAGGAGAGGAGACGTGCACAGGGTGGGTGGGGGAGCGGGGTCAGGACCACCTGGTCAGGACCCCCTGGTGCAGGAGCTCACCGTAGCAAAGTTGACATCCAGGCCGTCTTGGGTGCGCTGGCGCTCATGAACCTGCACACCAGGCGTCAGGCCACACTGCACTCTCAGCCCCCTGGCCCTCAACATGCTCCTGGTTCCACGCCAGGCCACACAGCCTCCCTCTAGCTGTGCCCCATGGCCCTGACCCTGCTCCTGACTCCAGGAAGTATATCGTGCGGCAGAGGCAGCGACAGCAGCAGCGGCAGCGGCAGCAGAGGGGGGGAACGTCGCAGCATTGGCAGCAGCAGCAGCAGCAGCAGCAGCAGCAGCATTGGCTGCAACGGTAGCGGCAGCAGCGGTGGTGACGGCAGCACTGACCATGACTCCTGCGTTGTTGACCAGCAGGTGCAGCTTCACGCCCCCTGCTTTGAGCTCAGCTGCCAGGGCGGCCACACTGCTCAGGTCACTGATATCACACACCTGTTACGCAGTGTGACGGAGTGACAGGGAGGGTGTGACCGGTGAGGTGCAAGGCAGGACATGGCTCACCAAGCCGCCGACAATCAGCCAGCCATCCAGCCAAGTGGTCCAACACCCTATGACCTGCAATCCCCGCCAATGTCCCCGCCATCAACCGCCATCAACCACCATCAACCACCATCAGCCATCATCAGCCAAGACCACTAGGTTGTGCCAGACACTGTGCAGGTGTGGACTAAACCTAAACTTGACTGTCGGCCCCTAATGTGACTGGTCTAGCTCTTCACAATGCACACCTCGTCTCAACCGACTCATCTCAAACACCTTATCTCAATCACCTCGTCTCAACCACCTCGTCTCAAACACTGTGCAGGTGTTGACCCTGCTGTGCATCATCCTAGCTTTACAGCGCCATGGAGGCTCTCTGCAGTGGATGTTTGAACCAGCCCCTAGACTGGCATTTCGTTGCATAAAACGAGATCTTAAACATGGCATTTATACCGAACGCTATATATATAGCGCGAAAAAAGCACTGGCGCGCACTGTACGATGAGTCGCATCTCGTCAACTGGGAAAACTGCAAGGTAAGTTTCTCATCGCAGGCATTTGCTCCTCACATTGGCCGTCACTATCCCTTCCTTCTCTGCTGCAACCCCAACCCTAACCCTAACCCCAACCCCAACCCTAACCCTAACCCCAACCCTGCCCACCTTGTGCGCCTGCTGCCCACTTGCCCGCTGGCCACCCCACCCTACCTTGAGCTGTACGTCCTTGTTGCCTGTCTTGGTCTGCACTGCCTGCACTGCCGCCTTGCCCCTGGTGGGGTCACGACACACCATCAGCAGGGTAGCTCCTCGCGCAGCAAGCTCCTGTATGCAAGCGTGCATGCAGGCTGTGCATGAGGCTCCACAACCACCTGTATGCATGTACGTAAACAAAGGACTAAACAAGCTTGTGCGAGCTGTTTGACAGGGGAGGGGGAGGGGGAGGGGGAGGGGGAGGGGGAGGGGGAGGGGGAGGGGGAGGGGGAGGGGGAGGGGGAGGGGGAGGGGGAGGGGGAGGGGGAGGGGGAGGGGGAGGGGGAGGGGGAGGGGGAGGGGGAGGGGGAGGGGGAGGGGGAGGGGGAGGGGGAGGGGGAGGGGGAGGGGGAGGGGGAGGGGGAGGGGGAGGGGGAGGGGGAGGGGGAGGGGGAGGGGGAGGGGGAGGGGGAGGGGGAGGGGGAGGGGGAGGGGGAGGGGGAGGGGGAGGGGGAGGGGAGCTAGGCTAGGAGCTGGTGCCAGCCAGCAAAGCAGGTGATGCAGAGGCAGCGGCCAGCTGTCAGCAGCTTCTGGATGGCGAGGTCTGTAGGGCAGGGCCCTGGTCTGAGTGCATCAGTCTGGTAGAGGTCAGCTGTCAGGAAGAGGTGATCTGGGTGTGGTGGTGGGCTGGGATGGCATGTCTCCTTACACAGCCCCGGCAAGCGGTGCAAACAAGCAGACCAGCTTGGAGTTACATGGGCGAGGATGTATCAGGCCATCACCAGCTGGCCAGCGGGTTGGATAAGGCGGCAGTGCAGGTGGGCATAGGGATGCTCTTGATGCCACCACACCAACCCGCCCAACCAGCACCCCACCTCACTCGCCCCAACAAGGGCCCCCCAAGCCTGCCGCAGCGCCCTCCAAGCCCACTGTAGGCCCTAGAACCCACTACAGCCCTCAGGCTTGGCCCAGCCCACCAGCTGTGGGTCATTCGGCGTCTTCCCTGCTGAGTGCCATTGCTGGCCCTGCACCTGCTTAAGAAAGGCTGCCACTCAGGCCACACAACCTGACCCGGTCCTCCTCACCTCTGACAGCTGCCGTCCAAGTCCCTGCACACACATGTGCAAGCTCGCATGCCCAGCTGTCACGCCACGCCAACACAGGCACAAGCAGTCAGAGCACAAGGGGAGGGGAGGGTGTGTGTGTGTTTGTAGGAGCGCCGCTGGTAGGCCAATGGTGTGCAATGGTGGAACAGGCAGGGCACATGTACTCATGAGGACGCCTAGCCAGTGCCGACCTGGCATAATTGGCGGAGTATGAAAAAAGGCCTGACACATGGCCACTCATGCATCACAGTGGCTCGTGAGTCAAAAGCATGCATGGCACTGTTCAGCAGCTGACATGGTGTGTCATTGAGGGGAGGAGTGGGTTGTTGGTCGCCATGCCGGGCTCTAACCTGGTTGGCGCCAGTGACGAGGCAGGTGCGTCCGTCCAGTCGCTGCTGCATCACACTGTAAGCAACATCAGCAGCCACGGGGTGTTGCCCACATCAGATGGTTGTGCTGGAGGCTGGTGAGAGGGCACGTTGCAGGTGATGTGGCTTGTTATCATCCCATGCAACAGTCTGACCCGGCCGCACCTGTCATCAAAATGTTTGCTTGCAGCTTCGTAGCCCTGCCTGCCAAAGTGCTTGGAGCCGTGCATCATGAACGCGAGGTTGCGGTAGAGGCCCGCCATTGGTCGAGGTTGCGCTCCTACGGCGATGATTGGACCACAAGAAGTTTTTGTTTGGAGGCTTGGTTACAAAAGGGAGGGTTAACGAGGTTCAATGCTTGCGATGACACGAATAACAAGACACGAAGTTACAATCACGATGACACGAATAACAAAGGACCTGGTTCACATCTTTTCATTATGCTGCTCTAAATCAAGCACTCGTAAGAAGGAACCAGTAGACACTGTGCTGCAGACATGTCGCGAAACAAACAAAACACTGCTTAATTTGCATAGGGTCACCAACATGGCAACGATGCCACATAACGGTGCCTGCGCCTGAATGCAGGCGGGCAGTATGGACCACATCAGCTTTGTGCGCAGCCCAATGATGTGGCAACGATGCCACATAACCGTAAGCAAACAGCAGGCTGGATCGCATGTCCGCTCCTGATGCTACTGGGCCTTGCTTTCTTTGCCGCCCCGCCGCTACACGACGAGCACCGCCACGATGCCTCAGCTCTGCTCGCACCAAGCCCTGTGCGCAGCGTACTCGCACAAAGTGAACCAAGTGAGCAAGGAGCACGCCCTTGGACAGCTCCTTGTGACAACAGCATTTGACATCACTCCTCCACCAGCCTTGTCCACTAGACATGCTCAGCTAGGATGGATGCATGACAGCCCCCACACACCATCATCAATCGCACGTGACACACCGCCGTGGCTACCAGCCTTGCATCAAACATGCAGCCTAGCAGAAGAGCCCAGCTCAGGGCCATCCAAGAATCACAAACCCCATACCCACAACACCAACACACATGTGAGGCATGCAAGGCACATCTCATGTACGAGCGCAAAGTAGATGCAGCAGAAGTCTAATGACGCAGTGTCACCAAGACGATACCCTGTGGTGAGGAGGTACAAGGATGACAATGCCTTTTTCATGCCCAAGGCAAGGCAAGGCAAGGCAAGGCGGGGGTGATGATGCAGGCACTGGGCATGGTGGTGAGCAATGTGGCCAGCACCCTCACAAAGGCACTGCAGCCAACAAGGCAAGTGCTAACAAGACCAACAAGATAAGGCAAGGGCAGGTAACAAGGCAGGGCTGGGGGTTAGGGTTAGAATCCAACCTTCAGTCCAACCCCAACCCTAAACCAAAACCTAACCCTACACAACCCTAACCCTAACCCAAATCCTAACCCAACGGTGGAGCCTGAAGGCAGGGAGTGGGCATGGTGGCACTGGGCATGGTGGGTTAGGGTTCGGGTTAGTGTTCGGGTTGGACTGAAGCTTGGATTCTAACAAACCCTCCCTGACCCCTCCCTGCCTTCAGGCCAACAAAACTTATTCAACACGGAACAACATGTTGGGCTGTGGGTAATCTCACTCAGCTACTACAAACACGTTGTAGCATCCTCGGTCGCACCCTCGACGACTACCAACCCCACTCCGGTGGCACTCGTTCAAGGGGCTAATCCCCCTTGACCACTGGGCACCTCATCAAAACTAACAGCGTAATTGCTTAGAGGCTAACAGCCTGGCGACACAAACCAGCCCTAACCAGCCCTAGAGGTAGCAGGTCCGTGCCAGGGAGGTGGCTGACACAGTGGCTAAGGGCAAGGGCTTGATATTGGGCTGGTGTAACCTTTCCCAATATACTCACACCAACATCTCGTCCATGTGTGTCACGGTCAGGCTCCAGCCCCCCTCATCGACTGCAGCCTGGGTGGGTAGCAGGGGCATGAGGGGGAGGAAGCCACCCCGAGCCCTCAGCTCACGCCTCAGGGCTTGGAGCTCAGTCAACATCTGCGCCGTGGCAGCAGGGGCAGAGGCAGAGCCAAGCCACACTGGCCAACCTGGAAGCGAGGCAGATCCGTCTGGGCCAGAGGCAGCGCTAGAGCCAGAGGCAGAGGCAGGGCAGCGATGAGGATCAATATGGGGTGACAGCCAGGGCCAGGGTGAGGCTCAGAATCGTCAGGGCACGTATTGCAGCTCCTCACAGGGCAGCTCCTCACAGGGCAGCCCCCCACCCAGCACTGGCTGAGCACATGCCCATCAGCCATACCAGCTGTCTATCAGCCATACCAGGCTGTCGGCTCAGCGGCCATACCAACAACGCTGTCGGCTCAGTGGCCATACCAACAACACTGCCACTGACAACTAGAAGTGAGGACCAGGGTCAGGCGCAGCACCTGTCAGCCCTTCCTGGTCTGCCCGGCCCATCTCTCCCTCTGCCCTGCCCTCTCCCTCAAATAGCTCACAAACAACAGCAACAACAGTAGCAACAGCCGTGCCTGCCTGCGGGACCCCATCAATTAGCATTAGGCGCATGCACTATTCCACCAACACGATGACCCTCGCGCACCCCTGCCCCTGCCCCTGCTGCTACTCCGCCCCATAGTGTGTCCAAGTGGCTCCATGACCCTCACACCTCACTCTCACACCTCACCCTCACACTAAACCCTCACACCTCACTCTCACACCTCACCTGCTGCGTTTGCAGCTCACTTGCTGATGAGAACCGTTGCACAAACTCGTGCAGCTGATTGTCGCCCTGTTCCTGCTGGCCAGGCTGCTGCTGCAGCTCCTCTTGATCAGAAAGAGTGAGGTTTGTCAAGGCTCCCAGCCCAGGCGCACTCGAGGTGTGATCCATGAGTGACGAGGGGGTGGAGTTTGAAGAGAGTGAGGAAGGATCTGCTGTGGTAAGAGCAGAAGGGAGAGGGGGAGGGGCTGCTGTCACTGCTTCACCAACCTCCACAACATTGCTCTGCCCTTCTGCCCCTTCTGCCCCTTCCCCCTCCTCCTCCCCTGCAGCTTCTAGCCCTGACAACGTCTCTCTAGGCTGCCTGACTACTTGCATGTTTGGCAACAGAATGGAGGCTGCTCCCCCTCCTTCCACAACAGCAGCAGCAGAGGCAGCGGAGGTAGCATGACCTGCTGTTGCTGCTGCTGCTGCTGCTGATACAGAGGTGTGTGGAGAGGACGTCTCCTGCTTAACTACCCTGTGGTGTGGGGACTGGCTCTGTGGCTGGCTGGCAGAGGTGGCAGGGGCTGTAAAGCGTGTGGTAAGGCCGAGCAGGCTGAACATGTCTGCCACCATGCCACTCTTCTGCTGGTGAATCATCAGCCTGACTGCAGGCAGGCAGGCAGGCAGGGCCAGCACCTTGCAGCCATCACTCCGCAAGAGGCAAAAAAAAGACAAAGCAAAAAAGACACAAATGCCCAACAGTGGTGTCTGGAAGGCTGTATGGACAAGAGGTGCAAAACAAGGTGTAACATTTGCATTGCAAGTGTGACATAGAAGCAACTTGCCGGAGACACAGGCTGTGGGCACACAGGTGGAAATGGAACTAGTTCTGGAGGCGGTGTGGGGGAGGTTAGCGAAGGAGTCAGAGGGTCAGAGGGTGAGGACCAGGGATGTTCCTGGGACTGCAGCCTGGGATAGGTGAGGCACCAGGGGCCCAGTTGTGGACCCGCCAGGGAGTGGGAGGTAGGTAGGTCCAAGAGGGAGGCAGGAGGGGAGGGAGGTGGGCTCTTAAGGAGTCACCAGACGGGGGAGGGGAGCAGGGGAAGAGGGAGGGAAGTGGTACGGGAGGTCTGATCATGCTGTGGGGCCAGCAGCATGCCTGAGCCAGCAGAGTCAGCAGCAGAGTTAATTCACATGCACCTACAAACTCTGATGCTCTGACTGACTTCCTGTACACTGTCTTGCCTTTGAGTAGTCTGGCTGTCCCTTGACATTCAGAGCACGCACAGGGCTGCAATGCCTTTGAGTAGGGCTGCAAGGGCTGATTAGTCATCTTGGTAGCGCTAAGTAAGCACGCTGTAAGATAAGCTGTCCGTTGAGGTCCGCTGAGGTCTCGGCTGTAGGTCTCATCCGTCAGCAGCTAACCAGCAGCTAAGGACGCGTCATCAAAAGCAACGGCTGTCAAAGGACGGACAGTGCGCACAGTGTGACAGCGGACAGTATGAAAGCTGCGTTTCCCCCAAATCGGTCTCTTACTCGGAGCGGGCGTGGCGGCCCGCTTAGACTATCGGCTGGGCCCTAAGCTGCCACCCCGGTGTGGGCCAAACCTGCAACACCGCTGATGCGGTGCCTAAGGAGCTCATTGAAGGTGAGCTCCGCACGCAGACTAGCACCGCACTATAGCAACCATTGCGTGTGCTTGCTTGTGTTGAACTATTGCTTGTGCTTGTGTCCGCAGAGCGACGCGCAACCCGTGCCAGCGCATTAAAATGATACACGAGCTACCTCTGCCCTTCCCCGGTAAGTCAAGTCTTGCGCCCACAGCCCCGCACGTAGCACCCAGCGCACAACGCACACACTTGTTGCCCCGCACACCGCCCACTAAGCACCTAATGTCCCCGTGCCCTTTGTGCTCACAGGTATCGCAGCCCTGGTGCGATCAACAAATTCCGTGTGCGCGGGGAGCGTCAATGCTCTCCAAACCCCAGCCCAAGAGCCCTGGCGACTCTAGGGTTGGTTAGGGTAGGTCTGTTTCGCCAGGCTGTCAGCCTTCAAGCATTAAAGCTGTTAGTTTTGATGAGGAGCCCAGTGGTCAAGGGGGTCTGCCCCAGGAACGAGTGCCATCGGGGTGGGGTTGGTAGTCATCAAGGGTGCGATCGAGGATGCTACAACGTGTTTGTAGTAGCTGAGTGAGATTATCCACAGGTCGACATGTTGTTCCTTGTTGAATGAGTTTTGTTGGCCTGATCATGCTGTATGTAATTGCAATGCTGTAGATAATGTAAGAAGGTGTGTATCTGATTGGAGGCCAGCAGCAGGGCCAGGCGGCGGGGTTGTGTTGTGGGGGCCAGCAGCAGGGCCAGGGCAGGCAGTCGGAAGGGTAGGTGGTGGGTACGCCCCCCGCCCCCCCGCAGTAGCCCCCCCAGCAGCCAGCATCACCGCCCCAGCAACCTGCTGACCCCCTGCTGACCCCCTGCTGCTCACCTGCTTCGCTCTCATGCTCCGCAGCCAGGGAGGGCGTGGAGTTGACCTCCAGCAGCCACGGCTGCAGCTGCTGGTCTATCAAGAAGTCCAGGCCAAACAATTCAAAGCAGCTGCCGGGCGGGGGAGGGCGGGGCAGGGCGGCGGCAGCGGCACGCATGCCTGGAGCGCCGGCGGCAAAGGTTAGGGCTGTACTGCAGAGGGGGACCACAGAGGGCAGCAGCAGCAGCAGCAGCAGCAGCAGCAGCAGTAGCAGCAGCGGCAGCAGCAGCAGTAGCAGCAAGTCAGTTATGTTCAACAGTAAGGGTTCAGTGTTATGTGTGAACTATATCACACCATCATGCTCAGCTTGTCCTGTTCAACCACTGAAACATGGGAGGTCTGGAACTGAGGCCGCCTCCTCTCCTCCCCCTTGCAGGCAGCCCCACCTCATCGCCATCCTCCTTTCCTTTCTGTTTCCCTTTTCCTTGTCATGCCATGGCACTCAACATGTCATGCATGCACCATCTTCACATTTGACCACCATGTTAGTCTTGCAGACACCCCGGCAGCTGTCACATGCAATATTTTGTAGGTCACACTCCTCCCTCACCAGCCCTCACGCAATACCCGAGCCTTGGACAGCAGCCAGCTATCCACCTCAGCCTGCCCAGTCGCTGCCAGTGTCCCACTGCACAGTGCCTACCGCCCTCTTGGTGCATCACACCCAGTCTGCCCCGCTCACATGCGCTGCATGGCTTGCATGAGGGTTGCATGGGCTGCAGGGCCCAGCTCCTGCTCCAGCTGATCCAGGGACCACACCTCCCCTGTGGCCCCGCAGCAGCAGCATGCCTTAGCCAGCAGAGTCAGCAGCAGAGTTAACTCACATGCACCTACGGACTCTGATGCTCTGACTGACTTCCTGTACAGAGCACGCACGGCCTTTGAGTAGGGCGGCAAGGGCTGATAAGTCATCTTGATAGCGCTAAGTAAGCACGCTGTAAGATAAGCTGTCTCCGCTGAGGTCTCCGCTGAGGTCCGCTGAGGATCGAGGATGCGATCGAGGATGCTACAACGTGTTTGTAGTAGCTGAGTGAGATTATCCACAGGTCGACATGTTGTTCCTTGTTCAATGAGTTTTGTTGGCCTGACTTCCTGTACACCCTCCTTAATCCAACACTGAGCCAGCAGGCTCAGCACCTGCCGCCCCGCCCCGCCCTGCCATGCCCTGCTCTGATACTGCCAGAAGGGTTCCCTCAAGGCTGTGAGGCATTGGGCATCAGAGTCCAGCCACAGCTTGCCACCAAGCTGCCACAGCCTGGTTGGACAGCCACAGCCTGGCGAGCTGTTGCCAGGGAGGAGGGCAGCCACAGTACACACCCTCACCCTCCTGTGTATAGCCACACCCTCACCACTGCCCTCACCCACTGCTACACACTTGGCGTCGCCCTCACCCACAGTGACCCAGGACAGCTTCCCAGAGCTGGAGGACTCGGGGCAGGGAGGGTAGGGAGGGTAGGGTTAGGGAGGGCAGGGAGGGCAGAGGCAGTTTGACGATGGCGAGAGGACAAGTGGGCAGCGTGCTTGCCCTCAACCCCCTCCCTCCCATGCTATTGCCCCTTATCCACAGGTGCAGGTCCCTAGGCCCCAGCTAGCCCCCCCTGGTCCCCTTAGAGGCCCGCCAGGCAGTGAGGGGGCAGTGGGGCAGCCGGTCACAGCTAGCACCCTGGACCTGGCATACACTAGGGCGGCAGTGGGGCAGCCGGCCTCACCGCACCGTTTTGATTTTGTGCATAGTTTGTCAGGTGGGCTTGCATGTTGTCGGTGGCTGCGGCGTCATAGGCCTGCACGGGGCCATCACAAGGCACCACTCGCAGTCGGGGGGGCTGCAGCTAGGGGGGTGGGGTGAGGGGGAAGGGTAGGGGGTAGGGGGAGGGGCAGGGGGGAGGGAGCATTGGGGAGGGCTACACAGTAAGGTTCCTAATCCGGATAGGCATATATTGGCCGTTCTCCCATTTCCGCCCTTCAACACGCGTGTCTCCTTTCATACACGGTCGTTGGGGGTTGTGAGGATGGTGCGAGTCGGTTTGGGGCGGACTATCGCGTTTTGTCGGCTGAGATGTGGCTGCCGCCGGTCACGCCCGTTTGAACCCTACCGGCTGTTAAGGCCCCGCGTGCACTAGCGCGACGAGTTACCCATGCGAGCGCCGCCCTTCTTGACACCTTGGTGGGTACCCGATGTAGCACAGCTAGTGCGCTTCGATCTTCTGCTACCCTTTGGCCGCGGCCTTGCGTTGAAAGTATTCTTTCTAAGCTCGCATGTCGATTTTTTAGCCACATGTGCCCAGGTCCTACCGCACACCACCAGCCCCTATGGCCAAATCGACCACTGGTGCTTCTCGACAGTCCAGCTTGGCACAAGACAGCGCAGGCGAGAGGCCCAGAAGGCTCTTGGCAGCTGCTGGTGCTTACTTGAAGGTCAAGAGGGGCCAGCCACAACCATCCATGGCAGCTGTGGCCCGGGAACATGGCGTTCCATATGCCACCCTCCACAGAGTCATCAAGCGGGGTGGGGTGATTGCAAAACGTGGGCGCCCAACAGCTTTGTCAGCTGTGGAAGAGGAGCAGCTGCGGGACTTGGTAGTGAGGGGCCAGCAGCAGGGTGTGGGGGTCACCAAGACAACATTGCTTGCAGTCGTGAGCACAACGCAGCGGGTCACGGAGCGCAAGGGCAAAGTGGACCCCTTCAAGGGGATGAACCCTGGCAAGAAATGGCGCTGGGAGTTCATGCGGCATTTAGTTATGATTATTTACTTGAAGCATATAATAAAATACCGATAACAATACATGTCGGGCGGCATTTGAGAAGAGCGTGCGTTTGAGAAAAGTGGCTTTCACCCCCCAGACAAGGATAACATGCTAGCAGCAGCAGCAGCCAGCATGGAGGGTGGCAAACAGCAACCAGCCTTCAAATCCCTTGACCCTTAAAAGTCGACGCCGCAATGTTGCGTGCTGCAGCTCAGCGATCAGCCCAACCGCAGCCCAGCTTACGTTTCCCAGCAGAGGATAGGTTCTATTTCATGCGTGAGGTGGTTGCTGAGGCAGCCAAGAAAGCTGCAAAGGCCAGCAAGCGATCTTGCAAGTAGCATGCTTGCATGTCCATGTGCACAACCATGAGTGCCTCTGGACTGCCAGTGGATCATGTTTTTGACGAGCTGCTGGCTTTGATAGGGGCGTTGGGATGGGTAGCTGCTTCTACAAAAGTTGTGGTGCCAATCTTTCAGTAGGTGGACAGGAGCAACGACATGTTCACATTAGGGGATTTGTAAAACTGGTTTTTGGGGGGTATGGTACTAAAACATGTCATATCTTTGCTGTTGGTGGGCATAAGGAGACAACCAAGGGTACCGTGGAGAGCTTTTATGAAGGGTTGCATGGCTATGCACTCGGCTTTCATAACTGTACCGGATTGGAGCAGCAATGGGCCTGAGACGCCAAAAGTTATTCACATTAGGAACCTTACTGTGTAGGGGGGAGAGGTGGAGGGGCAGGGGGAAAGGGGCAGGGGCAGAGGGGGAGGGAGCAGGGGAGGAGCAGGGCGGTGGGGAGGGGCTTAAGGAGGGCGGGCCGTCGGTGAGGGTGGCAAGGGACGAGGAGTTTAGGTGATGGCATTAGCCCAGTGGCTGTGGCCCTCGCAGTCAAGGGGGAGGACTGCAGTCAGGGTGGGGGAGAGTGGGCAGGGTGGAGGGGAGAGGAAGGGGCAGGGGCAGGGGGGGGAGGAGTGCAGGTGGTGGGGTTGCCCCTGTGGCTGTGGCCCTCCTGGTCCTGATCCAGGACTTGCCTGCGAGCTGAACAGCACCAGACCGTTGCGGTGGCAGTACAGGCGCAGCGGCTGCACGCTGGTCACCAGCACCCACAGCCGGATGCCAAACTTGCGGCCCCGCAGCAGCAGCGGCTGGGGGATGTAGCGCTGGGCGACCACAAAGGAACGTGGCTGCATGGGTGGTGGCCAGGGTGCAGGGCGGGGGGGAGGGGCACATGCGTGCATGCGGGGCGGAGTGTCACGACAAGCAAGGGGGGAGGGGGACTGGGTGAGAGCCTGCACTGGGTGTGATGGCTGAATGTGTTTGGTTGCAAAAGAGTTTAAGGGGTTTGACTCTCCGTGTGTAAGCCAGGCCCACCCCACCCTCATACGCCACTGACACTCCTCCCCCTCTCCCTCCCCCTCCCCCTTCCCCTCCACCTTCCCCTCCACCTTTTTCACGATTAATCCTTAACTTCGCGGTGAATGCATTGGACGACTCCAGGTCACAATCACGGTATTCATGATGTCACACCTGGTTGGTGTGACCCAGCACCCCTCCTCACACCTGCTTGGACTTGGGCTTGGTGTTGGAGGCAGCCATGACGGCCTGCTGCCGCACCACCACCGCCTTGACGGCCTCACGCTGGGTCACGATGCGCACGCCCTTCCCTGGACAGCCAGCCAGGCCAGCCACAGCAGAGGGCGGTTGGCATGGCACATGATGCACGCGGCATGCCTTCATCGTTGCCATGGCCATCATCACCGTCAGCAGCAGTACATGGCATGTGCAGGCATGCGGGCCCAGTCAGGTACAGGCGGCGCCAGTGCCTTGCATGCTACGTGATGCATGGGCAGGCCATGGTGGACCAGTCCCCAGTGGGTTGCTCACCCAGGTGCTGTGCGGTCTTGAGGATCCACAAGGGTTCAGAGGTACTGGGCTCGATCCCTGGCGGCTGCAAAACACGTGTCCCTGTAGCTGCTGCTGCTGCTGCTGCTGCAGCCGCTGCACCTCTCTGGAGGGTGAGAGGTGTAGGCGGGGAGGCCTCATCAGCAGTGACAGGCAAGGTCTGGCTGCTTTGGCTGCTCTGGCTGCTTTGGCTGCTCTGCCTCAGGTACTGGATCCACGTCCGCATCTGGTTTGGCAGTTCAAACGTGAGGGGGGTGAGGGCGGCCACTGTGGAGGCGTCGTATGCCTGCAGGGAGAAAGAGCCAGCCCATACCTCTGGGGTGAGAAAGCCAGTCTCCACCAGGTCATACCCACTCGACCCACCACCACCACCACCACCACCACCTTATGTTACATCACACTCTCATGACACAGGATCAGCCTACACACACACACACTCACACAAACATCTTACCCACCAGCGATCCCCTTGGCACTCGCACCCCGGCACACTGTACCAGCACCCACCCTCCCCCATCCCACCGCCAACAACCCCCATCATTCCACATCACAAATGCAAATGCGGCCTCAGCCTGGCCCCCTACTGCTCGCTGCCTGCCCGTCTGCACCCCCCTCGCCCGCTGCGCTGCACCCACCGCTGTCAAGGTGGCACTGAGCCGCCGCTTCTTAGTCAGGCATTCACTGCCCGGCAGGGCGCTGGCCAGTTGGCCTGGGCGCAACCCCACTGCCACAGCTTTCTTTGCAGTGGCTGAGGGCGACCACAACACGTCCCAGGCAGCTAGTCTCTGCAGTCATGGCGCAGGCAAGGCCCATGGTCACTAGGGGCAGGGGCCTGGGGCTGGTGTGAGGGGAAGAGGTGGGGCTGCACGCTGTGTCACACTACAGAGTCACACTGCTTGGTTACACTGCTACGTCACACTGTGGGGCCACCCAGCATCAGGCGTACCTGCCAACCCAGGGGTCCTTGGGTGGGTGCTGACTTGATGTGGCCCCCCATGCGAGCCCCTCCCAGGGCCAGCAAGGCTGCCTGGGCCAGGGACGTGTCGCCGCAGCCCTTGAACCGCTTCTCATCATGCCAAAACCTGTTGAGCAAGCATAGGGGCATGCTGCTGATATCCCACAAACGACAGATAATGCACTCCCTACATGTTGGGGAGATGTGCGCTGATTACCCCTTAGGTAATTGCATGTGCATGAACATGACCTCAACACAGGTTAACAACACTGAGTTTGTCCCTCATGACAGGTAGAGCATCTCCTAGTTGTAGGGGAACTATGCTCTGAGTCTGTTCCTCATGTTGTCAGTTGAATTCAGATGGAGTCAGTTGGAGTCAGTTGGACCCACAACTATGCAGTGAGTAAGTTGGACCCATCACATGCTAGGCATGAGTGCTGTGTTAAACCTTCATTGCGGCCACTTGCCTGAATGCAGCCTTCACATCAGGCATGTGTGTGCATTCAGCCGCTGTGCTGGCACTGGGACTGGCATGGTTGCCGTTGGAGGAAAGCACGTGTGGGAATTCCTTGGCAGTACTGACATTATGTATGTGGGCACTGGCACTGGCATGGTTGGCCGTAAGAGAGCAGCAGCTGCGTCCTCCGCGAGATGTCAGCAGGCAAGGTGTGCCCCTGTCTGACCAGTTTGTACGACGTGGCATGAGGAAGGGGCCAGCGCAGTGGTGGTGAGGGAGGCGGGGCTGCACTAACTGCGCACAAGTCGAAGCCTGTCCAGGTAGCTGCTTATGCAGCGCCATCTGCGATGTTGCGTCCTCGCGCTGTCAATCGTAGGCCGCACTGGCCGTGCAAGGCGGCTGTCCTGCCTGAACCACCTAAACCGCTGCCATGTCCGTTCATAAGCTCGCTGGAGACCGAACGGGTAGCAACGTTGCTACCCGTACAACACAACAACCCGCGTGTGCATGCTAGCTGCGGCACGCTGCTACCCCAACATCTCGTTTCAGCTGGCTGGCATGTCTAGGCAAGAGACTGGCTACGGTGTAGCCGTACATGTATTGCGGGACTGGGCCATGGCATTAGGCCCGTCTCCGTGGCAGTGCAGCAGCGGCAGCCCAAGCAGGCGTGCAAGCAATGATTAAGAAGCCGCTACAGCAAGCTGGCAGTGTTGAGGAATGGGAGGGACACATTGACAAAAAGATGTGCCATGTGTTCAAACAGAACTACAAGAGACATGGAACCCACTTGTTGTTGCTATGTTGCTTACACACCTTCTCACACTATCTACAGCATTGCAAGTACATGCTGCCAGGCAGGCAAGCCAGGCAAGGCTGGGCCTGGTGGCATTCATAACACACTGTTCTGCACTGTCCACAAATGTGTGGCACCCATCAGCCCAAAGTGCCCACAGCCACGTACTGAGAGTCAGCTAGCTGCCCAGGTTTTGCATATCATACACCAAGGAGGAGTTCAACAGCGCCAAGTGGGGTCGGGCAGAGCGGACTAGCCACAGTCAACGTAGAGACTGGCCGCAGCAAACTGTGGCAGGACTACAGCTTGAGCAGGCCAACAAAACTCATTCAGCAAGGAACAACATGTCGACCTGTGGATAATCTCACTCAGCTACTACAAACACGTTGTAGCATCCTCGATCGCACCCTTGATGACTGTAAACCCCAAGTCGATGGCACGTTCCAGGGGCAAACCCCCTGACCACTGGGCTCCTCACCAAAACTAACAGCTTGAATGCTTGTGAGGCTAACAGCCTGTGCAAACTACTAGGGCCTACGCATTGTTGCGGGCCCGACCATCAATGCCCCGCCGGTACTCTGCAGCCCGGTGCAGCCTCTGCCTGACCTTGGGCAGCCGGTCATTGACCAGCTTGTAGCGCTGCTGGTACTCCTTGCCAACGGGGGGCAGAGCCTCTAGGTCAGTCCACCTGCACAGCTCCAAGGGGCGCTGCATGCTCTCCCCAATGCGCTGGAAGTTCAGGCAGGGGTTGGTGTCCCGGTCCAGCCACCTGCCCCATGAAGGGGCCTGGGGTGGTGGCACTGGGCCAGGTGGGGGCTGGGCAGGGGGCTGGTCCTAGGCAGGGGGAGGGGGAGGTGGTGGCTCCTGGGCTGGGGCGGGGGGGTCCTGAGCAAGGGGGGCTGGGGGAGGGGGAGGGGGGTTGGGCGGCACCTCATGGCACCACTTCAGGCCCCGCACACACTTAGCGTGACGCACGCTCCAGGCTGGGCGCAATAGCCGGTGGTTGACCTGGCCTGCTGGGGGTACCCAGTCTGCGGGCCTAGGGCGGTCATCTGGCAGGTGCAGCTCACAAGGCTGGCGGGCGTGCACCGACGAGCTTACACGGCTGGTGCGGAACTCATCCACAATTACCAGCCTGTCAGGCCTGGGATCTGCGCTGGGCCTGCTGGGCTGCTGCACCACCCTGCGAAACCCCTCCCGCACCGCCCCAGCCTTCCACCCACCCTGGCTGAAGTTGCCCGCTCCCAGGAACACCGCCACCCCCCTCTCTTGGTGGTAGTGCTGGCGTGACACCCACGGGCTGTGTCCCGTTTGGCTTTGGTAAGCCCGCTGTCATGCTTAAGCTGCCCCTTGGTCAGCTCCCACTCCCACTGCTTGACCACCTGACCTGTGACTAGGTCCCGTTGTGCATGCGCAGCCTTGATGGCCTGGGTGACACCGGGGTCCACCCCCACGGCTATGTGGGTGGCTGGGCTGTAGTCGCTCGTGGCTGTGAGCTCACGCCCTATGAAGGGCAGCTCCACTGCCTCATGGACTGCCTTGCCGTCTCTACCCTACGGGCAAAGTCCCACCCACTGTTCTGCAGCTGGCTGTACTGGATGAACCGCTGCCAGTGGGGCAGGCTGTCAGCCTCAAACCTGGCCCGTGTCAGAGTGTCCTGACCCAGGTCAGCCAGCAAGCCACGCAACACCTTGTCATCGATGACAAAGTGCCTGGCCCGCACCCCCACCATAGGGAGCATGGTGAAGGGGAGCGGGCAGGTGCGGCGGCGGCGGCTGTTGCCATGGGGTTGGGCATGGGGGGCTATCTGCCAGGCCTCTAGGCAGCGGTTCACAAACAAGGCATACTGCACCCTCTTCTCTAAGGGCAGCCAGCCTGCACCCCCCTTCCCTATCGACTCTACTCCCGCCTCCCACTCAGCCGGCAGCCCCAGCAGCCCCCTGTGCCAGACTACCTCTTCCCGCCACCCATCCTGCCGTAGCACACTATTGGGTGGCAAACGCCACTTGTGCTCCCGGTCTGGCTGGCTGTAGTCAAGCCTACCTAGCACCAGTTGGGTGAAGTGCTTCTTTGCCTCCTTGCTGAAACCTCCTGCCACCACCCCGACTGCCTTGGCCCACCAGCTGATGAAGCGCTGCGGGTGACGGTAGAACTCTGTGATGCTTGTGATGATTTTGGTTGCGTTGGCATTTAGGGAGTTGTTGTCGCCTTGCAGGTGCACCTGGTCCAGCTCCTGAAGCTTGGCAACTGGCCAGGCACTGCTGGGCTGCTCAAACACGGCCACCTCGCCGGGCAGCAGCCTGATGCGGCTGTGGTGGGGGCCACGCATCAGGTGCTCCTGCACACTTGCATTGGTGAGCAGATCCATGGCAGCCTTGATCTGTGGCAGCAGGCTGGGGTCTTCGACGTCCAACTGAACTGGGGGAGGCAGCTGGGCTGGGGGGGCTGCACTGCGGGGTGAGTGGCGTGTGGGGAGGCGGGGGTGAGAGTAGGGAGGGCAGGCTGGGTCAGGTGGGGGAGGGGGGCATGGGGCTGGACCTGCTGCTGGGAAGCCTGGTGTGGGCTGGCCTAGGAAGGACTGGAGCAGCATGGTCAGCGACATGACCGCTGCCAGGCAACACTGCATGCTGCCCATGGTCATGCGCTGGTTAGCCTGTGCCACCACTGCATCGACTTCCTCTGGGCTCAGGTCAGGCTTCGCTGCCTCCACAAGGCCGCGAAAGGCTGCCTTGACAACCTGGCGCCGCTCTGCGATCACTTCCTGCTCACCCTGCCCCTCATCCTCTTGCTGCCCGCTGCCACTGGCACCTGCATTACGTGGGACGGCACAGCACACGCGCAGAACTTGATGTCGCGGGGACCACACTGCGTCGCGTCGTGAGGGGGGCCTAGCCTTCCGTCGAGCTTAGTGGCTTACCGGCTGCACACTGTGCGGGGGAGACGTGGCGCTTGCGTTTCCTTTTCGGCGGCATCTCAGGGATTTAGCAACACCATCCAAGCGTGCTAGGTGGGGCATCAGGTCGCCATTCAATCGGAGTGCCGGCAACCGGAGTGGGGCGAAAATGAGGCCCTTGGTCACGAGGGCAGGGGCTTGGGGCTGGTGTGAGGGGAACAGGTGGGGCTGCACACTGTGTCACACTACAGAGTCACACTGCTTGGTTACACTGCTACGTCACACTGTGGGGCCACCCAGCATCAGGCGTACCTGCCAACCCAGGGGTCCTTGGGTGGGTGCTGACTTGATGTGGCCCCCCATGCGAGCCCCTCCCAGGGCCAGCAAGGCTGCCTGGGCCAGGGACGTGTCGCCGCAGCCCTTGAACCGCTTCTCATCATGCCAAAACCTGTTGAGCAAGCATAGGGGCATGCTGCTGATATCCCACAAACGACAGATAATGCACTCCCTACATGTTGGGGAGATGTGCGCTGATTACCCCTTAGGTAATTGCATGTGCATGAACATGACCTCAACACAGGTTAACAACACTGAGTTTGTCCCTCATGACAGGTAGAGCATCTCCTAGTTGTAGGGGAACTATGCTCTGAGTCTGTTCCTCATGTTGTCAGTTGAATTCAGATGGAGTCAGTTGGAGTCAGTTGGACCCACAACTATGCAGTGAGTAAGTTGGACCCATCACATGCTAGGCATGAGTGCTGTGTTAAACCTTCATTGCGGCCACTTGCCTGAATGCAGCCTTCACATCAGGCATGTGTGTGCATTCAGCCGCTGTGCTGGCACTGGGACTGGCATGGTTGCCGTTGGAGGAAAGCACGTGTGGGAATTCCTTGGCAGTACTGACATTATGTATGTGGGCACTGGCACTGGCATGGTTGGCCGTAAGAGAGCAGCAGCTGCGTCCTCCGCGAGATGTCAGCAGGCAAGGTGTGCCCCTGTCTGACCAGTTTGTACGACGTGGCATGAGGAAGGGGCCAGCGCAGTGGTGGTGAGGGAGGCGGGGCTGCACTAACTGCGCACAAGTCGAAGCCTGTCCAGGTAGCTGCTTATGCAGCGCCATCTGCGATGTTGCGTCCTCGCGCTGTCAATCGTAGGCCGCACTGGCCGTGCAAGGCGGCTGTCCTGCCTGAACCACCTAAACCGCTGCCATGTCCGTTCATAAGCTCGCTGGAGACCGAACGGGTAGCAACGTTGCTACCCGTACAACACAACAACCCGCGTGTGCATGCTAGCTGCGGCACGCTGCTACCCCAACATCTCGTTTCAGCTGGCTGGCATGTCTAGGCAAGAGACTGGCTACGGTGTAGCCGTACATGTATTGCGGGACTGGGCCATGGCATTAGGCCCGTCTCCGTGGCAGTGCAGCAGCGGCAGCCCAAGCAGGCGTGCAAGCAATGATTAAGAAGCCGCTACAGCAAGCTGGCAGTGTTGAGGAATGGGAGGGACACAATGACAAAAAGATGTGCCATGTGTTCAAACAGAACTACAAGAGACATGGAACCCACTTGTTGTTGCTATGTTGCTTACACACCTTCTCACACTATCTACAGCATTGCAAGTACATGCTGCCAGGCAGGCAAGCCAGGCAAGGCTGGGCCTGGTGGCATTCATAACACACTGTTCTGCACTGTCCACAAATGTGTGGCACCCATCAGCCCAAAGTGCCCACAGCCACGTACTGAGAGTCAGCTAGCTGCCCAGGTTTTGCATATCATACACCAAGGAGGAGTTCAACAGCGCCAAGTGGGGTCGGGCAGAGCGGACTAGCCACAGTCAACGTAGAGACTGGCCGCAGCAAACTGTGGCAGGACTACAGCTTGAGCAGGCCAACAAAACTCATTCAGCAAGGAACAACATGTCGACCTGTGGATAATCTCACTCAGCTACTACAAACACGTTGTAGCATCCTCGATCGCACCCTTGATGACTGCAAACCCCAAGTCGATGGCACGTTCCAGGGGCAAACCCCCTGACCACTGGGCTCCTCACCAAAACTAACAGCTTGAATGCTTGTGAGGCTAACAGCCTGTGCAAACTACTAGGGCCTACGCATTGTTGCGGGCCCGACCATCAATGCCCCGCCGGTACTCTGCAGCCCGGTGCAGCCTCTGCCTGACCTTGGGCAGCCGGTCATTGACCAGCTTGTAGCGCTGCTGGTACTCCTTGCCAACGGGGGGCAGAGCCTCTAGGTCAGTCCACCTGCACAGCTCCAAGGGGCGCTGCATGCTCTCCCCAATGCGCTGGAAGTTCAGGCAGGGGTTGGTGTCCCGGTCCAGCCACCTGCCCCATGAAGGGGCCTGGGGTGGTGGCACTGGGCCAGGTGGGGGCTGGGCAGGGGGCTGGTCCTAGGCAGGGGGAGGGGGAGGTGGTGGCTCCTGGGCTGGGGCGGGGGGGTCCTGAGCAAGGGGGGCTGGGGGAGGGGGAGGGGGGTTGGGCGGCACCTCATGGCACCACTTCAGGCCCCGCACACACTTAGCGTGACGCACGCTCCAGGCTGGGCGCAATAGCCGGTGGTTGACCTGGCCTGCTGGGGGTACCCAGTCTGCGGGCCACGGGCGGTCATCTGGCAGGTGCAGCTCACAAGGCTGGCGGGCGTGCACCGACGAGCTTACACGGCTGGTGCGGAACTCATCCACAATTACCAGCCTGTCAGGCCTGGGATCTGCGCTGGGCCTGCTGGGCTGCTGCACCACCCTGCGAAACCCCTCCCGCACCGCCCCAGCCTTCCACCCACCCTGGCTGAAGTTGCCCGCTCCCAGGAACACCGCCACCCCCCTCTCTTGGTGGTAGTGCTGGCGTGACACCCACGGGCTGTGTCCCGTTTGGCTTTGGTAAGCCCGCTGTCATGCTTAAGCTGCCCCTTGGTCAGCTCCCACTCCCACTGCTTGACCACCTGACCTGTGACTAGGTCCCGTTGTGCATGCGCAGCCTTGATGGCCTGGGTGACACCGGGGTCCACCCCCACGGCTATGTGGGTGGCTGGGCTGTAGTCGCTCGTGGCTGTGAGCTCACGCCCTATGAAGGGCAGCTCCACTGCCTCATGGACTGCCTTGCCGTCTCTACCCTACGGGCAAAGTCCCACCCACTGTTCTGCAGCTGGCTGTACTGGATGAACCGCTGCCAGTGGGGCAGGCTGTCAGCCTCAAACCTGGCCCGTGTCAGAGTGTCCTGACCCAGGTCAGCCAGCAGGCCACGCAACACCTTGTCATCGATGACAAAGTGCCTGGCCCGCACCCCCACCATAGGGAGCATGGTGAAGGGGAGCGGGCAGGTGCGGCGGCGGCGGCTGTTGCCATGGGGTTGGGCATGGGGGGCTATCTGCCAGGCCTCTAGGCAGCGGTTCACAAACAAGGCATACTGCACCCTCTTCTCTAAGGGCAGCCAGCCTGCACCCCCCTTCCCTATCGACTCTACTCCCGCCTCCCACTCAGCCGGCAGCCCCAGCAGCCCCCTGTGCCAGACTACCTCTTCCCGCCACCCATCCTGCCGTAGCACACTATTGGGTGGCAAACGCCACTTGTGCTCCCGGTCTGGCTGGCTGTAGTCAAGCCTACCTAGCACCAGTTGGGTGAAGTGCTTCTTTGCCTCCTTGCTGAAACCTCCTGCCACCACCCCGACTGCCTTGGCCCACCAGCTGATGAAGCGCTGCGGGTGACGGTAGAACTCTGTGATGCTTGTGATGATTTTGGTTGCGTTGGCATTTAGGGAGTTGTTGTCGCCTTGCAGGTGCACCTGGTCCAGCTCCTGAAGCTTGGCAACTGGCCAGGCACTGCTGGGCTGCTCAAACACGGCCACCTCGCCGGGCAGCAGCCTGATGCGGCTGTGGTGGGGGCCACGCATCAGGTGCTCCTGCACACTTGCATTGGTGAGCAGATCCATGGCAGCCTTGATCTGTGGCAGCAGGCTGGGGTCTTCGACGTCCAACTGAACTGGGGGAGGCAGCTGGGCTGGGGGGGCTGCACTGCGGGGTGAGTGGCGTGTGGGGAGGCGGGGGTGAGAGTAGGGAGGGCAGGCTGGGTCAGGTGGGGGAGGGGGGCATGGGGCTGGACCTGCTGCTGGGAAGCCTGGTGTGGGCTGGCCTAGGAAGGACTGGAGCAGCATGGTCAGCGACATGACCGCTGCCAGGCAACACTGCATGCTGCCCATGGTCATGCGCTGGTTAGCCTGTGCCACCACTGCATCGACTTCCTCTGGGCTCAGGTCAGGCTTCGCTGCCTCCACAAGGCCGCGAAAGGCTGCCTTGACAACCTGGCGCCGCTCTGCGATCACTTCCTGCTCACCCTGCCCCTCATCCTCTTGCTGCCCGCTGCCACTGGCACCTGCATTACGTGGGACGGCACAGCACACGCGCAGAACTTGATGTCGCGGGGACCACACTGCGTCGCGTCGTGAGGGGGACCTAGCCTTCCGTCGAGCTTAGTGGCTTACCGGCTGCACACTGTGCGGGGGAGACGTGGCGCTTGCGTTTCCTTTTCGGCGGCATCTCAGGGATTTAGCAACACCATCCAAGCGTGCTAGGTGGGGCATCAGGTCGCCATTCAATCGGAGTGCCGGCAACCGGAGTGGGGCGAAAATGAGATCCATTACACAATCCATTACACAATCTTGCACAATCTTGCACAATCTTGCACAAAGGCTGTGAGTACAGCCAGACTACTCAAAGGCCGAGCGTGCTCTAAACAGACAAGACACCAAAAAAAAAAAAATCAGGCTGACACTACAGCTTGAGCAGTCAATGCCTGACGACCTGCACCATGCAGCCAGCACCATGCAGGATTCATCTGGAGGCCTGGGCTGCGAGCGGCTGCGAGACCGAAGACCCACTGCCCAGCAGCAGCAGCAGCAGCAGCAGGAGGGGCCTGCTGTGGCGCCATAGAGTGTGCCGTGTTGAAGCTGTCATCTGCCCCTGAGGGGGTCAGGCAGCAGTGCAAGGGGTTCTTCCCAAACTCCCGCAGCCCCAGGGACATTGGTGTAGAGGTAGCGGATCCTGGGGCTGAGAAATCACAGTTCTGCTGAGGAAGCACAGCTGCCGGCTGAGCTGGGCGTGGCGCTACTGCCATTGACTGAATGGCGACAGTTGACTCAGTTGGCACGGGCAATTGTGTTCTCGCCTTGCATTGACTGCCCTGAGTCGCTGCGTCACTTGCATGGCACAGGTTGAGCGTGAGTCTAGTATTCCCACTCAGTTCCAGGCTAGGCCGGCTCGCTCCTCCCAATACTTCTCTGCGGGCTGGCGCATCTGCTCCATCAGCTGCGCGACGTCGTCCCAGACCAGGCTGGCTGCGACAGCTGGCGCCCTGGCGTTTGAAGCCATGTGCTCCACGGTCGCGGCACCAGACAGCACCATGGGCCTGAACGGTTGGACCATGGCCACCGCTAGGGCCAGGGCATCTGGGCTGCAACCTGCAGCAGCAGCCAGCATGGCACCAAGGGGATTTCCTCCTCAAAGCCTGGCGGCAGGAGCCAAGAATGTCTAGGTGGCAAAGCGTCTAGGCAGTACCCCTCGCATCCCTCTCTCCTTACTTTCCCCTTACTTCCCCTTACTTTCCACTCACATCCCTCTCCCCTTACTTTCCTGTGGCCCTACACCACTAACCTAATCTGGGAATCTGGGGAGAATGGATAATCTGGGAAACGTGGCACCCACAGCCCCTGCCCCTGCCCCTCGCTTTGCCCCTCCCCTCACCCAGCTTTGCCACAGCCTCCTGGTGGCAATGATGAATATCCTGGTGCGTGGTGCAAGCAGCCCTCTCTGCCCCTTCCCTCCCCTACCCTACCCTGCCCCCGCTCCTCCCTCACCCAGCTTTGCCGCCATCAGCTGCAAGGGGCTGCCAGCATCAGGGTCCTGCCGTGACAGCAGCCGGCCATTGGCCATAGCCTCCTGTGTGCCCAGGCGGTACACAGACAAGCACCGACACAGTCACGCTGGGTTCAGGGTCAGTCACACACCCCTACACACATACATTGCCGCGCTCCATGACCCTTGCTTCACGGATACCTAGTGCTGGAGATGTCATCGATGACAACCCCCTGCGCCCCGACACTGCCTCACTCCCTGACCTCACCTCACCCTGACCTCACCCTAGACCTCACCCCATGCCCTGACCCTGACCCTTGCCCTCTAACCCTGCCCCTGGCCCCTGACCCTTGGTCACTGACCCCAGACGGCCCCTGACCCCAGAAGGCTCCCTGACCCCTGACCCTGACCCCAGGCGGTGACGCGGCCTCCCCCACCTTCACAATGACATGCAAGCCCGCCTCAGCAGCCTCCAACAGGGCAGGACCTGCAGCCAGGGGTAGCAGCCTTGGGTTCAGGGCTGGGCTCAGACTGAGGGGTAGGCGGTGGTTACAGGGAGCGCCACAGCAAGGCATAGGCAAACCCAGCCCAGCCCAGCCCAGCCCAACCCAACCCAGCCCAGCCCAGCCCAGCCCAGCCCAGCCCAGCCCAGCCCAGCCTAGCCCAGCTCCAGTGCAGCCCTTGCGTCCTGTGTCTCACCAGCTGTTGACGGGTGTGGGTATCTCTGCCACTACCCAGCCGCATTCTATTCCCAGATTGCCATAAACTGTGCATGAAAATGTTTGCATGATTTCGTGAACTCAATCACCTCACAGCCACCTGTGAGGCCCACCCTTGCCCTGCCCAGCACTGACCCGCAGACTGCTCCTTCAGGTTCCATGTGGCCTGCACGCTGTCAAACAGGAGGGCCCCGCTTCGGGTGGTCAGCTGCAGCGCCCTGTGTAGTGTGGCAGCCTGGCCAGCACCTGCACAGTCAGCCTCAACACCACAACCCTAGCCAACTCATTGCCTGGCTGGAGAAGGGCCATAAACAAGTATCCGAGGTGAGAGTGAGGTGAGAGTGAGGTGAGAGTGAGGTGAGAGTGAGGGCCTGGCTGGAGCAGCAGGGGTGCAGGGGCATCTGGCCGCTGGGTCTGACGCCTCGCGAGAACAAGGTGTGAATCAGTGTGAGATGAAGGTACGCATGAATGACAACCAGAGGGGAGAGCAGTGTGGGTTAAGGCTAGTAGGGTCATGAGTGAGGGCCAGAGGTGAGAGTGAGGTGAGAGTGAGGGCATTGTCAGTTGTAAGCCTCTGATACTTGCTCTAAATCATGTCAGGGGGGCACATTGTGCTGGGCCAGCATGCCATGACAGGGGCCCTACCATGGCAGGTGGAGGGGAGGAGGGGGGTGGGGTGAGGGCCCACCTGACAGGCTCAGCCCTATCTTCCAGCCCTGCTCCCCTTTCAGCCGCTCCAGCTCCGCCAGCACCTCCCTAGACTATGCAGAGCAGCAGCCAGGCAACAGCCATTGGGTCAAGGGATCAAAGGACAGAAACCTGGCCTTCGGCCCTAACCCTGGCCTTTGGCCCTAACCCTGGCCTTTGGCCCTAACCCTGGCAATGACCCTGACCCTGACATCCGCCCTGACCCTGAGCCTGGCCCTGCAACCAGACAGCAACCAGTGGTCAAAAGGTGGGAGTGAAAGGACACCAGCCTCCTTGCTCACGGCCCTGACCAGCCTCCTAGCTCGCAGCCATGGCGACCCTGAGCTAGACCTCCTCCCTCCTCCCTCCTCCCTCCTCCCTCCTCCCTCCTCCCTCCTCCCTCCTCCCTCCTCCCCCTCCCCCTCCCCCTCCCCCTCCCCCTCCCCTCCCCCTCCCCCTCCCCCCTCCCCCTCTTACCTGCAGCACCCCGCTGTCCAGGGTTGCGCTGTGCACCTGGTACAGCCTGAGCCATGGCCCCAGCAGTGCCCCGCTCTCTCCTGACTGAGCCAGCAGGCGGGGCAGGGAGTGGTCCTTCACCTCGTGGGGGGCGCCGCCAGTGTCCACCTGCAGCCAAACACAAGGGAGGCCAGTGGCGGCGGCTGCTACTGGCAGTGATGCTGCTGCTGCTCTCCCTGCTGCTGCTGCTCCTGCTGCTGCTCCTGCTGCTGCTCTCCCTGCTGCTGCTGCTCCTGCTGCTGCTCCTGCTGCTGCTCTCCCTGCTGCTGCTGCCGCTAGCCCTTCATGTGTTTTGCCGGCTGCTGCTTGCAGCTGTGGCGGCGTCTGCGGCTGCCTAGCAGTCTGGTGTCTTACATCCAGCTGTTCTGACTGCTCCTGCTGGTGACCGTGGTTGTGGCTAGCTGTGGCGGTTGTGGCAGTTGTGGCAATGGCTGCGGCGGTGGCGGTTGGGGCTTTGGCCATTCACCCTCCAGTCTGCAGTGTATGTGTAGCCCCACTTGCTGCCCACCAGCACGCTGCCAGGGGTCAGGGAGCGGGCAGCGAGCCATGAAGACAGAAAGTCCTCCGCTGCCCCGTAGCTGTGGGCAGCAGGGGTGGGGTTAGGGTTGGGGTTAGGGTTAGGGTAAGGAGGTCATGGCCAGGGCCAGGGCCAGGACTAGTGTTGGCTGGGTGGGAAGCAGGAGGAGGGGCAGCAGGAGGGAAGCAGGGGAGAGGCCGGGATGAGGGGACGGGCAGCAGGGGAGAGGATGGCAGGGCCGGAGGTGGAGGTGGAGGTTCTACCAACTTATAACTAACTACCAACTTATAACTAACCCTAACCCTAACCCTAACCATATTGTTGCCAACCCTAACCCTAACCCTGGAGCAGAACAAGCTAGATGGGTGGGGACCATGGCTGCAGCTGGCATTGCCTGGCACCACCACTGTCACCTGGGGCAAGGAGGGCAGCCGGGGGGGGTCAGCAGGCAGCGCACCTGCGTGCCGCGTCAAAGTACCTGCACAGCATGTGACATTCACAACCCAGCACTGAGTCAGACTGGGCAGACGTGGTGTGTACTTGTTACAGACAAAGAAGAAAACACCATCACTGCGCTTGACAGCGCTGGATCAATATCAGGTTTGTCAATACATAAATTAATATAAGGCTAGGCTAGTCTGGTCTGCTTTGAGTTGGTCCCGTCTGGTCTGGTTTGGCCTGATCTCGCTCTACCTGGTTAGCCTTTCCACCTGGTCTGGATTGAGTTGCTCTCGTCTGGTCTAGTCCAGCTATGGGTGTGCCCATCAGGTCGGCCCGTACTACCTAGGCCATCAAACCCTCGGTGTCAGCCTCAGCTTAACTTGTCGCGATCCGCTGCCCTACACCTCCATCACGGCGGAGTAGTCATCAACACTGGCCGCGCACCTGACACCCGCGGCGTAGGCGGCGTCCAGCACGCGCCAGCACTGCTGCCGCATTGCCTCGCGGTCGGTGCCGGCGCTCAAGTCCCTGGCATGTCCAAGGTTGATGTACCCCGGCCGGCCGAGCGCCGCCAATCCCAAGCCCAGCGGCGGCACGTCGATGCCAGCGACGTCCAGGAACGCGCGACGCACCGGGAGACCTGCCAGGGCCGGAGGATGCGCGCGACGCACCGCAGGGCTGCCACATACGTGTCCGATCAACATCAGCTGCGCACATCACACTTGGGGCTGGGCGCAGGTCGACGCAGCGCGGTCAACGTAGGAAGCCGTAGGTCAACGCATGTCGGTCAACGTAGGGGGTCAAAGGTCAACGCACGGTAGGTGGGATGAATGTGTACACTCTGGGTGTTAAGGCTGAGTTTGAAGAGGCTTCAGCTGCAGCTGTGGCTGTTGCTGCCGTCGTTCCTCGGTTCACAATAGGATGGAGAGGGTGAGGTGGGTGGAGAGGGATGGAGGCGGGTGAGCAGTGTGAGGGGGATTGGTGGGAAGGTGAAGCGGTGCGGGGGTGAAGGGAGGGGTGGAGGGGAAGGGAGGGGGTAACCAGCTGAGAGGGGCTGGCATTGCCCACTCCCACCAGCAGGTATGCATGAGGCATCACAGGGTGGCAATGCCATGTCATGTGCTTGCTGTCCCCTCGGCAGCTGGCCCACCTTGCACGGAAGCCTGGCTGGTGGTAGCTTGCAAACCTGCTGTAGCTGCGTTGCCGCCCTGCATGTTAATGCGGCGCTTCACGACCTGCGATGAGCTGGGGCAAGGATAGGGGCAGGCGAGGGGGCAGCGTTTAGCAGTTGAGCAGTACTCGCGGCCACACAGTTGCCAAGGCGAGTGAGGTGTCCACTCCTGCTGTGTACTGTGCACTTGTGTATTCCAAGCAATGATCTTTCTACATGCTTAGGAGAACCTCAATGCGTTTGCACCAGGATAAGCACGCAACGGCACAGCGTACCAATGTAACAATATTGCTCGCGATGCTGTGTTTGGTACCTTTGTCGGGTTCCTCACGGATGCTATGGCGTTCATGGGTACGTAGGGCGAGTTGGGCTTATAGGAATGACAGATATGGCGGATGCGGGAGGTATGTGACTGCGAGGATTGGTATCGGACCGGTAGGTGTAAACTGTCCAGGTTGTGCAGAGGGTTAGGATCAAGTGTTACATAGAACATAGTTGTTTTGTTAATGCAACAAACAAAATTATTTTCTCGTATTTGTGGCGGCTTGGCGTATTTTGGTGATGCATGAGGGCTGTAGGGATTTAAAACATGTAAACTGTCCACTTATACTCGTACTCATGCTGAGCTGCAATGCAACCTATCCAAGTAATCTACCAACTTACTGCCTTGGCCATGTAAATAGTGGCTAGTGTTTTGTTATTGGTTAGGTCCCGTCGCTACACGACCGTCCTACGACTGTCCTACAGTTGCACGACGCCTTTGCTCATGAGTACTGATTGCAGGACATGGTGAACACACCGCCAACCTGCTTTGTTTCTGCAGGCTTCAAGAGTGAGGGTGCATGGCCAACGCACCACACGAAAACCGGAGGTGCGCGGCGCGGAGCCGACTGCAGCTGCCGTGAACCATCGCATAGTGAGGGGCACGCACACCTAAGGCGGGATGATGGCGATGCGCCGCTGGATTAGTGCCGAGGCTTGCTTGCGAGGCCCATTGGTGGCGTGACGTTGGCCCGGACCAGGATGGCCCCACGCGCGGGCTCCGTCGCCCGGTCGCGCAGGGGTCGATCGGACACTAGCCTGCGCCGGGCAGCTGGTCACCCCCGCCATTGGCCCCGCAAATGTGAGACGGTCTGGGGCGCGAATCTCCGTGAAGCTCGCGACAAAGTTTTGACGCAGACGGGTGTAACAGGTGTATGCGGCACCCACCGTCCGCAAAACACTAGCTCAGATCGGCGCCCGCCCAAACCTGACCTGTGCCTTCCGCTCCTAAAAGACTCACGCACATCATAAGGCGAGGCTAGCAATCCTTCTACGCACGCCGTAAGCCAACGGCACAAGTGCAGTACGCCTGCTTGCATGTCAGTGCATGGAGCATATAATTCGTGAATATGCGCACAAGTCAGCCATCTGGCACCCCTTACCTCACTGACGTTGCGGCATGACTCTATGCCACATCATCACTTGGCACTATGTTGTTGGGACGGCTCGGGATGGCTCTGGCTTTCAGTGTTACATGTGCCGTGGTGCCTCAACCTTCTCCCTCAACTTTAGCAGGCACATGTCACGCAACTCATTCCTTGAATTGAAAGTATTTTTGAATTGAAAGAACAACACAAACAAAACACATTACACAAGTTGTAGACCACTTCACTCCTGGACTGTGCTACCAAGGCAAGCTCTGCCTCATTGTCAAACTGTGGCTGGGGTGCTCCTGGCATGCTGTCTGGCTGCTCTAGCTGGTGATGGTCGACCTGAGGGTAGCCTCCGGGCTGTTGCAGGTCACCACATTGCCAACACCTGCAAAACAAAAGACACATTACACACGTTGTAGACCACTTCATTGGCACCTGACACATAGCTTCAACCACAGCCCCAGCTATGTACTTGGGGGCAGTGAAGGTGGGAGGGGGTTGCTGTGGCTGTTGGGGAGGGGTTGGAGGGGAAGGGAGGGGGGCAATGTTGGCTGCAGCCATTGCCCATTCTGCAGCCCTTGCTGCCTATGCCCGGGCGGGGGGGGAGGCGGGGGGGAGGGCGGGGGGGAGGGGCAAGGAGAAACCTGATCCTGGTGCAGGGAGGGGGGAGGGGGCTGCTGCTCATATAGTGAGTGTGGCCATATAGTGAGTGTGGCAGGGAGGGGGAGGAGCCGGTTGCTCCTGGGGCGGGCCTTGCAGCTGCCGGGGTGGGGAGGGGGGAGGGGGTTGTTGCTTCTGGTGCATAGAAACACAGAAACATGTTGGCTCAACATAATGAGGCGTAGCGTCGTTCATAAGAAATAATAAGAGATGAAAGTCGGGCAGGTGACTGTTGTGTGCTACCCTCAACTGTTCATGCCTGTCATGCGTTGCGCAAGTGTGCGCGTGAACATCAAACTGACCTAGACAAGGTGACATACAATACTATCTTACTCACCTCTTGCTCACTGTTTTCAAAAGCTGATTCCCTTGCTGCACTCCTGCTTGGAAGAGCCTTGGGCTGCTGTGGGTTTGATGCTGATCCTCACAACAGCCAAGCACCTGTGGAGGTCAGCAGATTTGGTTGCATGTGTTGACATTGTATGCAAAACGCACTAAGAAACAGCACCCCGTGCTTACCTGAGATGTATTCGCGAGTTGCCCAGTCCAACGGCAGCAAAGGCTGCTCGGCACGGAAATGCCTCCGGCCACCAATCCACCTCTCCTGTTGCGACACGCATATAAACAGATGGAGAAGGACATTGCGAAGCTAATCAAGTCGTCGAGACAATGCAGTACAATCGACAAAAGAGGGCCTAACCTGCTAGCGACACCGTTGTGAGATGTAGAGCCCAATGGTGGAAGAATTACATGCAGCGGATCAAAGACGGTGCCAAAAAGTGAACTGCGGGGCCAATGGCGGGGGTGACCAGCTGCGCGCCCCCGCCCCCGCTTAGCGCCGCGAGCTTTGAACGACTAGCTTGAGAAAGGGACGGGATACCGAGCTGTGTTGGGAAACCACTCCATCAAGTACAAGGTGTACCTGCGCATGACAGAGGTGGCGTAAGGGACGAAAAGATCAGGCGAAGGTCGTAAGTGGGTCAACACCCGCGCGGGACCCACTAAGAGCAATAAGATTAAATTAAGTCCATAGAGCCGATGCGCAATTCATTGCGACTGGAGCGAGGTGCTTTGGTGACGACCTGCATTGACTAGTCTCGTACTACCGTACTCTCTCTTTCGATTCGCGTCCGCGAATTGTTTTTTAGCCTCGCGAAGTCGCGAACGAGTAAACAATGTGAACTTTTACAAAATCGCGAAATGATCAAACAATTATTTGACCTGCGTAAATGATGCTGCGATGGACCGCTTCGTGGTCCGTGGCATCAGTGCCGATGGCGCAGCCGAGAATTTGCTACGCCAGGTTGACCAACATGATGAAATGCTCCATCGAAGGGCTCTCGATCTTAGCATTGGGCTCGGGCTAGCCCGCGACCCAGCCGCGTCAAGAACAAGCCTAAGCCAGCCCCAACAGGACAAGCCACGCCCACTCCCACACACAAGCAGGCACGGTTGGTGTACAACACCAGCAGCAGCGCCAACAGCAGCAACGCTAACACAAGCAGCGCCGGCAACAGCAGCGGCGACGACGGCAGCAACGATGATGGAAGTGCCAGCAGCGAGGGGTGGGTAGGTAGCAAGTTAGCAGCCGGGGTGGCTGGCTGCAAGAAGTCAGCTGTTGGGGTGGTTGGCAAGGCCAGGGCAGCAGCCGGGGTGGCTGGCCGCACCAGGTCAGCATCTGGGGTGGCTGGCCAAACCGGGGCAGCAGCTCGGGTGGCTGGCCGCACCAAGTCAGCTACTGGGGTATTTGCCTTGGCCAAAGCTGCAGCATGGGTGACTGCAAGGGCACGCAAGTTTGAGTGTTCAAAGGAAGATGCAGAGATGCCGGCACTGCAAGCAGCCACAGGAGCACCATGACTTCATTGGGGAGGTTCAGTGCCCTATCTAGTGCACAGTCAAGACTTGGTAACTTGGTGCACGGTGACACTACCCTTGCATAATGGCTTTAAGTTGGTGACCGGGAAGCTTGACATGGTGACCTGTGCAAGAAGTGTTTAAACCATGGCGGATTGACATGTTATGCAAGGGATGGCTGTCTAGAATATTTATAAGCACATCCACATCCTCAAAACTGTGTTTTGCTGCTAACTTTGCATCGGGAAAAAGTAAACAATGTTTTTTTTGGGTCGGAAAAGAGTATTTAATTTTAGTTTTCGGGGCCTCGCGAATCGAAATAGATAGTACGGTAGTCAATGCAATTAGATTTAAGCTTGTCGGATCAAATAGTTCTAGTGGAAAAACTATGTTCCTGGGCTAGAAACAGTTGGCCGTTGAGGATATACGGCTCTGGTACGCAAGTATGCGGGTGCGCAAGGTACGTACACAACGCCCTCGCTTCATACGCGGTTGATGCGCGTATGCTAGGCGAATAGGCGGTGCCCCTCGGACTCGACCCCGCGTCCTGACGCGGCCGGGCGGGCTGATGCATCCTGCAACGATGCAACCTTCGCCTGGTAGCCTGTGGACTTCAGAAATCACGGACGAGTCCAAGACATTGCTCTCGCTCCGCGTTGGGGCGGCAATCGATGACCTGTTTCGCGCACTGTGGGTCGCACCAGAGTTGCAGGTGCACGTGGTCCATTCTCTACATGCGTGCAGGCTTTTCCAGTCATGACTTCAACAACTGCGCACGACCATGACCCGCAGGTGCGCCTTCACGAGCTGCGTCATGACTTCAACCTGGTGGAGACGCCCTGGGTTGCCGCGAGGGAGGAGCTGCCATCGGCGCAGTTTTCATGGGACCCTCCCGCGCTCCCCCTTGGAGGCAGCATCCCTGCGCCAGGCACTTGGCGCAAGGCGGGTGGCCTTAACAGGACCCTGCAGTTTCCATCACAAACCGCAACCAGCACAACGTGACCCAGGCTGCCCAGCTTTCTCCACAGCTTCTTCCAAGCTGCTTCCCAGCTCAATCCCTAGCTGACCTCTTTGTCCAAGCTTTAAGCAACTTACCCCAGACGACTGGGTCCCTGAGCAGGAAGCTCTCAGGAACCTCTGCAACCCTCCCTCTGTGGCCCTTAACCCCATGGCATCTAGCACCTCCCTGTATGACAGGAACAGCTCCCCCTGTCCCCCACCTCCCTCCTTCTTCCCTCCCACCCCTCCCTCCTTGCCAGCAGTGGCGCCATGCACCATGCACCATGCAGCTGCTGCTCCCCCCCCAGGTGCGCTTCGACAGCCCGCCCGCCCCCATGGCCACCCGGCCCTTTCAAACGGAGGAAGTGCAGCATTGCCAGATCTACCAGCCCGGCCAGAAGTACCTGGTCGAGTCTCAAGCCCGCACCTCCGCCCCCTACGGGGAGCACTTCCAGCTGTACTTCAGAGTCCTGCTGCTGCCCTATGGGCCGGTCAGCACCCTCCTGCATGTCTCCTGCTGCTGCCACTGGTCGCCGACAATGAACCGCATGATGAAGGGCATGGTGGCCAAGGCGGTGGAAGGTAGGGGGGAGGGGCAGGAGGGGTGGCAGAGGGGCAGAAGGGGTGGGAGGGCAGGAGGGGTGGCAGAGGGGCAGGAGGGGTGGTAGAGGGGCAGGAGGGGTGGTAGAGGGGCAGGAGGGGTGGTAGAGGGGCAGGAGGGGTGGTAGAGGGGCAGGAGGGGTGGTAGAGGGGCAGGAGGGGTGGCAGGGGGGGCAGGGGCAGCAGGGGGGGCAGGGGCAGCAGGGGGGGCAGGGGCAGCAGGGGGGGCAGGGGCAGCAGCGGCAGCAGGGTCAGCAGTGGCAGCAGGGTCAGCAGCGGCAGCAGGGTCAGCAGCGGCAGCAGGGTCAGCAGCGGCAGCAGGGTCAGCAGCGGCAGCAGGGTCAGCAGCGGCAGCAGGGTCAGCAGCGGCAGCAGGGTCAGCAGCGGCAGCAGGGTCAGCAGCGGCAGCAGGGTCAGCAGCGGCAGCAGGGTCAGCAGCGGCAGCAGGGTCAGCAGCGGCAGCAGGGTCAGCAGCGGCAGCAGGGTCAGCAGCGGCAGCAGGGTCAGCAGCGGCAGCAGGGTCAGCAGCGGCAGCAGGGTCAGCAGCGGCAGCAGGGGCAGCAGCGGCAGCAGGGGCAGCAGCGGCAGCAGGGGCAGCAGCTCCGCCAGCACCTCCCTAGACTATGCAGAGCAGCAGCCAGGCAACAGCCATTGGGTCAAGGGATCAAAGGACAGAAACCTGGCCTTCGGCCCTAACCCTGGCCTTTGGCCCTAACCCTGGCCTTTGGCCCTAACCCTGGCAATGACCCTGACCCTGACATCCGCCCTGACCCTGAGCCTGGCCCTGCAACCAGACAGCAACCAGTGGTCAAAAGGTGGGAGTGAAAGGACACCAGCCTCCTTGCTCATGGCCCTGACCAGCCTCCTAGCTCGCAGCCATGGCGACCCTGAGCTAGACCTCCTCCCTCCTCCCTCCTCCCTCCTCCCTCCTCCCTCCTCCCTCCTCCCTCCTCCCTCCTCCCTCCTCCCCCTCCCCCTCCCCCTCCCCCTCCCCTCCCCCTCCCCCTCCCCCCTCCCCCTCTTACCTGCAGCACCCCGCTGTCCAGGGTTGCGCTGTGCACCTGGTACAGCCTGAGCCATGGCCCCAGCAGTGCCCCGCTCTCTCCTGACTGAGCCAGCAGGCGGGGCAGGGAGTGGTCCTTCACCTCGTGGGGGGCGCCGCCAGTGTCCACCTGCAGCCAAACACAAGGGAGGCCAGTGGCGGCGGCTGCTACTGGCAGTGATGCTGCTGCTGCTCTCCCTGCTGCTGCTGCTCCTGCTGCTGCTCCTGCTGCTGCTCTCCCTGCTGCTGCTGCTCCTGCTGCTGCTCCTGCTGCTGCTCTCCCTGCTGCTGCTGCCGCTAGCCCTTCATGTGTTTTGCCGGCTGCTGCTTGCAGCTGTGGCGGCGTCTGCGGCTGCCTAGCAGTCTGGTGTCTTACATCCAGCTGTTCTGACTGCTCCTGCTGGTGACCGTGGTTGTGGCTAGCTGTGGCGGTTGTGGCAGTTGTGGCAATGGCTGCGGCGGTGGCGGTTGGGGCTTTGGCCATTCACCCTCCAGTCTGCAGTGTATGTGTAGCCCCACTTGCTGCCCACCAGCACGCTGCCAGGGGTCAGGGAGCGGGCAGCGAGCCATGAAGACAGAAAGTCCTCCGCTGCCCCGTAGCTGTGGGCAGCAGGGGTGGGGTTAGGGTTGGGGTTAGGGTTAGGGTAAGGAGGTCATGGCCAGGGCCAGGGCCAGGACTAGTGTTGGCTGGGTGGGAAGCAGGAGGAGGGGCAGCAGGAGGGAAGCAGGGGAGAGGCCGGGATGAGGGGACGGGCAGCAGGGGAGAGGATGGCAGGGCCGGAGGTGGAGGTGGAGGTTCTACCAACTTATAACTAACTACCAACTTATAACTAACCCTAACCCTAACCCTAACCATATTGTTGCCAACCCTAACCCTAACCCTGGAGCAGAACAAGCTAGATGGGTGGGGACCATGGCTGCAGCTGGCATTGCCTGGCACCACCACTGTCACCTGGGGCAAGGAGGGCAGCCGGGGGGGGTCAGCAGGCAGCGCACCTGCGTGCCGCGTCAAAGTACCTGCACAGCATGTGACATTCACAACCCAGCACTGAGTCAGACTGGGCAGACGTGGTGTGTACTTGTTACAGACAAAGAAGAAAACACCATCACTGCGCTTGACAGCGCTGGATCAATATCAGGTTTGTCAATACATAAATTAATATAAGGCTAGGCTAGTCTGGTCTGCTTTGAGTTGGTCCCGTCTGGTCTGGTTTGGCCTGATCTCGCTCTACCTGGTTAGCCTTTCCACCTGGTCTGGATTGAGTTGCTCTCGTCTGGTCTAGTCCAGCTATGGGTGTGCCCATCAGGTCGGCCCGTACTACCTAGGCCATCAAACCCTCGGTGTCAGCCTCAGCTTAACTTGTCGCGATCCGCTGCCCTACACCTCCATCACGGCGGAGTAGTCATCAACACTGGCCGCGCACCTGACACCCGCGGCGTAGGCGGCGTCCAGCACGCGCCAGCACTGCTGCCGCATTGCCTCGCGGTCGGTGCCGGCGCTCAAGTCCCTGGCATGTCCAAGGTTGATGTACCCCGGCCGGCCGAGCGCCGCCAATCCCAAGCCCAGCGGCGGCACGTCGATGCCAGCGACGTCCAGGAACGCGCGACGCACCGGGAGACCTGCCAGGGCCGGAGGATGCGCGCGACGCACCGCAGGGCTGCCACATACGTGTCCGATCAACATCAGCTGCGCACATCACACTTGGGGCTGGGCGCAGGTCGACGCAGCGCGGTCAACGTAGGAAGCCGTAGGTCAACGCATGTCGGTCAACGTAGGGGGTCAAAGGTCAACGCACGGTAGGTGGGATGAATGTGTACACTCTGGGTGTTAAGGCTGAGTTTGAAGAGGCTTCAGCTGCAGCTGTGGCTGTTGCTGCCGTCGTTCCTCGGTTCACAATAGGATGGAGAGGGTGAGGTGGGTGGAGAGGGATGGAGGCGGGTGAGCAGTGTGAGGGGGATTGGTGGGAAGGTGAAGCGGTGCGGGGGTGAAGGGAGGGGTGGAGGGGAAGGGAGGGGGTAACCAGCTGAGAGGGGCTGGCATTGCCCACTCCCACCAGCAGGTATGCATGAGGCATCACAGGGTGGCAATGCCATGTCATGTGCTTGCTGTCCCCTCGGCAGCTGGCCCACCTTGCACGGAAGCCTGGCTGGTGGTAGCTTGCAAACCTGCTGTAGCTGCGTTGCCGCCCTGCATGTTAATGCGGCGCTTCACGACCTGCGATGAGCTGGGGCAAGGATAGGGGCAGGCGAGGGGGCAGCGTTTAGCAGTTGAGCAGTACTCGCGGCCACACAGTTGCCAAGGCGAGTGAGGTGTCCACTCCTGCTGTGTACTGTGCACTTGTGTATTCCAAGCAATGATCTTTCTGTAGTGGGGATGTCAGTCCAAGACCACTTGCCTAGGTTATACTTGTTTAGTGTGACCAGCCTTGCTTAGGCTGCGTGGTGCACCTGTGAAGTTGGCACGGCTGTGCCCCTTCACAGGTATGGTGTCGTTCTATCTGTTGCACGTAGGGCGTCAGCCTCTAGTGCACCGCTTATGCATCTGTACTTGTGTTCTTCCTTCAACTAATGTAATTGGCACGGCTGTGCCCCTTCACAGGTTATGGGCCCACCCACTTCAATGTGCGGGACTCCGGAAACCAGTTGGTGTGCACCAAGCCGTACCTCGTAAGACTCGCTTGGTGAGAGCACCGGTGAGCAGAGGAGGGTGCTAAGATGCAGGCCGCAGCTGGGATAGCCAAGCTGAACGGGGACAACTGGTATCAGTGGGAATTTGATGTGCAGAACGCGCTAGTGTTATGCGGGCTAGATGCAGCTATCTGTGCGCCAGCGCCTGCGGGGCTGGGCACGGGTGGGACGGATCAGGGTAGGTCGGGAGTAGAGGCTGCGGCCACTCCTGACCCTGAGGCCGTGCCGACTGCAGCGCTGTCAGCTTCCATCAATGCGCGTGCACACGCTTTCATCAGCAGCACAGTTAATGCTGCAAAGTACCGCTTTGTTTGCCAGAGCTGCAGCACAGCCCGCGAGTTGTGGCAGAAGCTCAAGGCTATGCACGTCAGCAAGGTGCTGGCGAGCAGCTCCGTCCTCATACAACAAATGTCGATGATCAAAATGCAGCCTGGTCAGCCTGTGCAGGAGTATTGGCAGCATGCGCAAGAGCTAGACCAGCAGATTGCAGCCTGCTCCGCCCCAGACAAGCCCTTCCACAACTCCTTCTCTTTGGCTGTGCTTGGACTGTCCGCTGACTTTGATTCAGTGGCCAATCAGCTGCTTGCAGAGGAAAGCACGCTCACCTTCGACAAGGCACTCCCCCGCCTCCTCGTGCAAGAGCGTGTGTTGATATCCCGCAGGCAAGCTGCTGGCCTGGCCCTCTCAGCAAGGCCTGGTGGCAGCAGAGACAGATCCAGCAACAGGGGCATAGGGGCAGGGTCGGATGGTGGTGGTGGCAGCCGAAGCGGAGGGGAGAGGGGCAAGGGGCATGGGCGCCGCAGCAAGGCTGACAGCGAGTGCTACAACTGCGGGCATTTTGGCCACTATGCTTATGAGTGCCCCCGCGCCAGTGTGTCTTCTGATCGCAGGGACAGCCCCTCCCACTCCCCGCATGCTGACCGCAGCCGGGGGGACAGGCCCCCCACACCTGGCCCAAGGGGTAGGGATTCTGGGCTGCCGGACAGCCGCACCCGCCGCTCCCCGTCGCCACTGCGTCACCGCAGCAGTCTGGCTTTCTCTGGGCACTCCGGCGCTGATGCGGCGCTGGCGGTAGCGCCAAACCTACTCAAGGGTCAGTGGTTGGTGGATTCTGGTTGCAGTACCCACCTGACGCCTCATATTGAGCTGTTGCGTGACTACCAGCCCCTCCGCGCCCCTCACCACATCGTATGCGGCAATGGTAGCACTATGACAGCAGCTGGCCAGGGGTCAGTGGTGTTTGAGGGGGCTGGTGGGAGCATGGTGTTGCGCAATGTGTTGCACGTGCCCGATGCAGAAGGCAGCCTTTTGTCAGTGGGCAAAGCAGCCAGGGCTGGGGGTGAGGTTGTGTTCACAGGGCAGGGTTGCAGCATCCACATGCCTGGGGCTGACCACAGCATCAAGGCTCGCATGGTTGTTGGGGACTTGTTCCTTCTCAACAGCAAGCCTGTGCCCTTAGGTGACAGCAGTGTCAGCATGTCAGCGCGCTCGTGCGATGACCCGCGGCTCATGCACTTCCGCCTAGGCCACCCGGGGTATCGGCAGCTGGCCAGGGCAGTTCGTGAAGACATGCTGCTGGGCACCAGCGTCAGAGCGGCTCAGTGCGAAGCCATTGCGGACAACGGTGGGTTGTGTGAGCCTTGTGTGCTGGGCAAGCAGCACCGCTTCGTTGCCGTACAGCATCCAGGGCTGGGGCTGCCTGTCAAGCGGCCGCTTGCGCTCGTGCACAGCGATGTTTGCGGTCCTTTTGACTGCCCCACTCCCTCGGGCAACCTGTACTTTGTCACTGTCCTCGATGAGTATAGCGGGCTGGTGGCAGTGGAGCTGATTAGGCTGAAGTCAGCAGCAGCTCAAGCCATCATAGTGTGTCTCACAGAGCTGCAGCGCCAGTCTGGGCACACCGTCAAAGCCCTCCGCACAGATAGGGGGGGTGAGTTCACGGGGGGGGAGCTGCAAGCGTGGCTGCGGGCAGAAGGGGTGATCCATCAGCAAACCGCTCCCTACAGCCCCGAAATGAATGGCAGCGCGGAACGCATAAACCGCACTCTCGAAGAGTGTGTCCGGGCAATGACACAGGCCGCCGGCACCCCCAAGCACTTGTGGGGTGAAGCCCTTCGCACAGCTGCAGATCTGCACAACCTCAGTGCCGTGTCGGGCAAGCCTTGCACTCCCCATGAGCTCATGTTTGGCGTCAAGCCTGATGTGTCGCACTTGCGGGTGTGGGGCTGCCCGGCATATGTGCATGACCCCATGCCTGCCAGCAAGCTGGACAGCCGCTCTGTAAAGGGTGTGTTTGTTGGCTACGAGCGGGGGGGAAAGGCTTACCGGGTTTGGGCTGAAGGCAGGATCTACGTCAGCAAGTCTGTGGTGTTTGACGAGCAAACCGTCCTGCAACGCTTTGTGCCTCATGCTGTTCTTGCACCCGCTGAGCTGGCTGCCCCGCCTTTGGGCGATGCATCCAGGGGGGGAGTAGGCTCAGGTGGTGCGGTCAGCAGCAACAGCGGCAGCGAGGGTAGTAGGGGAAGGGCCCCTGCTGTCACTCCCATCGCCCAGGTCAGCAGCAACAGCGGCAGCGAGGGTAGTAGGGGAAGGGCCCCTGCTGTCACTCCCATCGCCCATGTCAGCAGCAGCAGCGGCAGTGGGGGACAAGCGGGCAGTGTGGGTGATCCCCTTGCTGCCCCGGGTAGTCTAGGTGGCGTTGGGGGTAGCTTAAGTGAGGCTGGTGTGGCAGGCTTAGGTGGGGACGGAGCAGGGGGAATGGAGCGCACGCCTGAGTCTTTGGCTGCGCCCGCACCTGAGCAAGCACCGCCTGTGCTGCGCCGAGGCGAGCGTGTGCGCAAAGCTGTCAGATTTGATGACTACGACACCATGTGCTATTCAGCACGTAATGGTAGCTGCAGCAACAATGAGGGTGTTGGGAGCAGTGGGAGCAGTGGGAGAAGGGAGAGTGTGGTTTTGGTGGGCAGCAAGGCAGCTTCAGTCAGCTTCTCCACCAAGCGCCGCTTCAGCAAGGCTCTGTCAAGGCGAGAAGCTGAGGAGTGGGGCCGCGCCATGGATGCCAAGATGGCCAGAGTGCAACTCCCGCCAGCTGCCTCTTCCCTATGGCACGAGGCTGGTGATGAAGGGTAAGCACCTCAACGAGCCGGAACATGCTGACCAAGGCGTTTCCTGGCAAGAAGTTTCTGGCATGCAAGGAAGGCATGGGAGTGGGCTAGAGTCAGCTTGGTGGGACAGGCCTATGCTGTGACCTGTGGTTTGGTGGCATGTCTGCGTACAGCGGTCGAGCCTCTTTGAAGTCTGAAATTCATGTGTCATGGTGCAGCTTTTGTTAGAAGTGCCTACCTGTCTTGTCTGTACCTGCTAGCTTGCATGCGCTCTACACTTGTTGCTTCATCATCTGCTATTACATAGTGCTCACATGTCATCTCCTCCTAACAACATATCACTAAGTCATCTTCTTCATTTCTGCTTGTGAGCTTGCATGAACACGCATGGTCTCTTGCATGTAGTCTCTTTTCTTATGACGTTCCTTCATTTGGCTTCATGGTCTAGGCCTGAGTGGGAGTGTAGTGGGGATGTCAGTCCAAGACCACTTGCCTAGGTTATACTTGTTTAGTGTGACCAGCCTTGCTTAGGCTGCGTGGTGCACCTGTGAAGTTGGCACGGCTGTGCCCCTTCACAGGTATGGTGTCGTTCTATCTGTTGCACGTAGGGCGTCAGCCTCTAGTGCACCGCTTATGCATCTGTACTTGTGTTCTTCCTTCAACTAATGTAATTGGCACGGCTGTGCCCCTTCACACTTTCTACATGCTTAGGAGAACCTCAATGCGTTTGCACCAGGATAAGCACGCAACGGCACAGCGTACCAATGTAACAATATTGCTCGCGATGCTGTGTTTGGTACCTTTGTCGGGTTCCTCACGGATGCTATGGCGTTCATGGGTACGTAGGGCGAGTTGGGCTTATAGGAATGACAGATATGGCGGATGCGGGAGGTATGTGACTGCGAGGATTGGTATCGGACCGGTAGGTGTAAACTGTCCAGGTTGTGCAGAGGGTTAGGATCAAGTGTTACATAGAACATAGTTGTTTTGTTAATGCAACAAACAAAATTATTTTCTCGTATTTGTGGCGGCTTGGCGTATTTTGGTGATGCATGAGGGCTGTAGGGATTTAAAACATGTAAACTGTCCACTTATACTCGTACTCATGCTGAGCTGCAATGCAACCTATCCAAGTAATCTACCAACTTACTGCCTTGGCCATGTAAATAGTGGCTAGTGTTTTGTTATTGGTTAGGTCCCGTCGCTACACGACCGTCCTACGACTGTCCTACAGTTGCACGACGCCTTTGCTCATGAGTACTGATTGCAGGACATGGTGAACACACCGCCAACCTGCTTTGTTTCTGCAGGCTTCAAGAGTGAGGGTGCATGGCCAACGCACCACACGAAAACCGGAGGTGCGCGGCGCGGAGCCGACTGCAGCTGCCGTGAACCATCGCATAGTGAGGGGCACGCACACCTAAGGCGGGATGATGGCGATGCGCCGCTGGATTAGTGCCGAGGCTTGCTTGCGAGGCCCATTGGTGGCGTGACGTTGGCCCGGACCAGGATGGCCCCACGCGCGGGCTCCGTCGCCCGGTCGCGCAGGGGTCGATCGGACACTAGCCTGCGCCGGGCAGCTGCGCGCCCCCGCCCCCGCTTAGCGCCGCGAGCTTTGAACGACTAGCTTGAGAAAGGGACGGGATACCGAGCTGTGTTGGGAAACCACTCCATCAAGTACAAGGTGTACCTGCGCATGACAGAGGTGGCGTAAGGGACGAAAAGATCAGGCGAAGGTCGTAAGTGGGTCAACACCCGCGCGGGACCCACTAAGAGCAATAAGATTAAATTAAGTCCATAGAGCCGATGCGCAATTCATTGCGACTGGAGCGAGGTGCTTTGGTGACGACCTGCATTGACTAGTCTCGTACTACCGTACTCTCTCTTTCGATTCGCGTCCGCGAATTGTTTTTTTAGCCTCGCGAAGTCGCGAACGCGTAAACAATGTGAATTTTCACAAAATCGCGAAGTGATCAAACAATTATTTGACCTGCGTAAATGATGCTGCGATGGACCGCTTCGTGGTCCGTGGCATCAGTGCCGATGGCGCAGCCGAGAATTTGCTACGCCAGGTTGACCAACATGATGAAATGCTCCATCGAAGGGCTCTCGATCTTAGCATTGGGCTCGGGCTAGCCCGCGACCCAGCCGCGTCAAGAACAAGCCTGAGCCAGCCCCAACAGGACAAGCCACGCCCACTCCCACACACAAGCAGGCACGGTTGGTGTACAACACCAGCAACAGCGCCAACAGCAGCAGCGCTAACACAAGCAGCGCCGGCAACAGCAGCGGCGACGACGGCAGCAACGATGATGAAGTGCCAGCAGCGAGGGGTGGGTAGGTAGCAAGTTAGCAGCCGGGGTGGCTGGCTGCAAGAAGTCAGCTGTTGGGGTGGTTGGCAAGGCCAGGGCAGCAGCCGGGGTGGCTGGCCGCACCAGGTCAGCATCTGGGGTGGCTGGCCAAACCGGGGCAGCAGCTCGGGTGGCTGGCCGCACCAAGTCAGCTACTGGGGTATTTGCCTTGGCCAAAGCTGCAGCATGGGTGACTGCAAGGGAGACCATGACTTCATTGGGGAGGTTCAGTGCCCTATCTAGTGCACAGTCAAGACTTGGTAACTTGGTGCACGGTGACACTACCCTTGCATAATGGCTTTAACTTGGTGACCGGGAAGCTTGACATGGTGACCTGTGCAAGAAGTGTTAAAAACCATGGCGGATTGACATGTTATGCAAGGGATGGCTGTCTAGAATATTTATAAGCACATCCACATCCTCAAAACTGTGTTTTGCTGCTAACTTTGCATCGGGAAAAAGTAAACAATGTTTTTTTTGGGTCGGGAAAGAGTATTTAATTTTAGTTTTCGGGGCCTCGCGAATCGAAATAGATAGTACGGTAGTCAATGCAATTAGATTTAAGCTTGTCGGATCAAATAGTTCTAGTGGAAAAACTATGTTCCTGGGCTAGAAACAGTTGGCCGTTGAGGATATACGGCTCTGGTACGCAAGTATGCGGGTGCGCAAGGTACGTACACAACGCCCTCGCTTCATACGCGGTTGATGCGCGTATGCTAGGCGAATAGGCGGTGCCCCTCGGACTCGACCCCGCGTCCTGACGCGGCCGGGCGGGCTGATGCATCCTGCAACGATGCAACCTTCGCCTGGTAGCCTGTGGACTTCAGAAATCACGGACGAGTCCAAGACATTGCTCTCGCTCCGCGTTGGGGCGGCAATCGATGACCTGTTTCGCGCACTGTGGGTCGCACCAGAGTTGCAGGTGCACGTGGTCCATTCTCTACATGCGTGCAGGCTTTTCCAGTCATGACTTCAACAACTGCGCACGACCATGACCCGCAGGTGCGCCTTCACGAGCTGCGTCATGACTTCAACCTGGTGGAGACGCCCTGGGTTGCCGCGAGGGAGGAGCTGCCATCGGCGCAGTTTTCATGGGACCCTCCCGCGCTCCCCCTTGGAGGCAGCATCCCTGCGCCAGGCACTTGGCGCAAGGCGGGTGGCCTTAACAGGACCCTGCAGTTTCCATCACAAACCGCAACCAGCACAACGTGACCCAGGCTGCCCAGCTTTCTCCACAGCTTCTTCCAAGCTGCTTCCCAGCTCAATCCCTAGCTGACCTCTTTGTCCAAGCTTTAAGCAACTTACCCCAGACGACTGGGTCCCTGAGCAGGAAGCTCTCAGGAACCTCTGCAACCCTCCCTCTGTGGCCCTTAACCCCATGGCATCTAGCACCTCCCTGTATGACAGGAACAGCTCCCCCTGTCCCCCACCTCCCTCCTTCTTCCCTCCCACCCCTCCCTCCTTGCCAGCAGTGGCGCCATGCACCATGCACCATGCAGCTGCTGCTCCCCCCCCAGGTGCGCTTCGACAGCCCGCCCGCCCCCATGGCCACCCGGCCCTTTCAAACGGAGGAAGTGCAGCATTGCCAGATCTACCAGCCCGGCCAGAAGTACCTGGTCGAGTCTCAAGCCCGCACCTCCGCCCCCTACGGGGAGCACTTCCAGCTGTACTTCAGAGTCCTGCTGCTGCCCTATGGGCCGGTCAGCACCCTCCTGCATGTCTCCTGCTGCTGCCACTGGTCGCCGACAATGAACCGCATGATGAAGGGCATGGTGGCCAAGGCGGTGGAAGGTAGGGGGGAGGGGCAGGAGGGGTGGCAGAGGGGCAGAAGGGGTGGGAGGGCAGGAGGGGTGGCAGAGGGGCAGGAGGGGTGGTAGAGGGGCAGGAGGGGTGGTAGAGGGGCAGGAGGGGTGGTAGAGGGGCAGGAGGGGTGGTAGAGGGGCAGGAGGGGTGGTAGAGGGGCAGGAGGGGTGGCAGGGGGGGCAGGGGCAGCAGGGGGGGCAGGGGCAGCAGGGGGGGCAGGGGCAGCAGGGGGGGGCAGGGGGGCAGAGCAGCGGCAGCAGGGTCAGCAGTGGCAGCAGGGTCAGCAGCGGCAGCAGGGTCAGCAGCGGCAGCAGGGTCAGCAGCGGCAGCAGGGTCAGCAGCGGCAGCAGGGTCAGCAGCGGCAGCAGGGGTCAGCAGCGGCAGCAGGGGTCAGCAGCGGCAGCAGGGTCAGCAGCGCAGCAGGGTCCAGCAGCGGCAGCAGGGTCAGCAGCGGCAGCAGGGTCAGCAGCGGCAGCAGGGTCAGCAGCGGGCAGCAGGGGTCAGCAGCGGCAGCAGGGTCAGCAGCGGCAGCAGGGTCAGCAGCGGCAGCAGGGTCAGCAGCGGCAGCAGGGGTCAGCAGCGGCAGCAGGGGCAGCAGCGGCAGCAGGGGCAGCAGCGGCAGCAGGGGCAGCAGCGGCAGCAGGGGGCAGCAGCGGCAGCAGGGGCAGCAGCGGCAGCAGGGGCAGCAGCGGCAGCAGGGGCAGCAGCGGCAGCAGGGGCAGCAGCGGCAGCAGGGGCAGCAGCGGCAGCAGGGGCAGCAGCGGGCAGCAGGGTCAGCAGCGGCAGCAGGGTCAGCAGCGGCAGCAGGGTCAGCAGCGGCAGCAGGGTCAGCAGCGGCAGCAGGGTCAGCAGCGGGCAGCAGGGTCAGCAGCAGCGGGCAGCAGGGTCAGCAGCGGCAGCAGGGTCAGCAGCGGCAGCAGGGTCAGCAGCGGCAGCAGGGTCAGCAGCGGCAGCAGGGTCAGCAGCGGCAGCAGGGTCAGCAGCGGCAGCAGGGGTCAGCAGCGGCAGCAGGGTCAGCAGCGGCAGCAGGGTCAGCAGCGGGCAGCAGGGTCAGCAGCGGCAGCAGGGTCTGCAGCGGCAGAGGGTCAGCAGCGGCAGCAGGGTCAGCAGCGGCAGCAGGGTCAGCAGCGGCAGCAGGGTCAGCAGCGGCAGCAGGGTCAGCAGCGGCAGCAGGGTCAGCAGTCGGCAGCAGGGTCAGCAGCGGCAGCAGGGTCAGCAGCGGCAGCAGGGTCAGCAGCGGCAGCAGGGTCAGCAGCGGCAGCAGGGGCAGCAGCGGCAGCAGGGGTCCAGCAGCGGCAGCAGGGGCAGCAGCGGCAGCAGGGGCAGCAGCGGCAGCAGGGGCAGCAGCATGGCAGCAGGGGCAGCAGCGGCAGCAGGGGCAGCAGCGGCAGCAGGGGGCAGCAGCGGCAGCAGGGGCAGCAGCGGCAGCAGGGGCAGCAGCGGCAGCAGGGGCAGCAGCGCAGCAGGGGCAGCAGCGGCAGCAGGGGCAGCAGCGGCAGCAGGGGCAGCAGCGGCAGCAGGGGCAGCAGCGGCAGCAGGGGCAGCAGCGGCAGCAGGGGGCAGCAGCGGCAGCAGGAGGCAGCAGCGGCAGCAGGGGCAGCAGCGGCAGCAGGGGCAGCAGCGGCAGGCAGGCAGGCAGGCGGCAGGCAGGCAGGCAGGCGGCAGGCAGGCAGGCAGGCGGCAGGCAGGCAGGCAGGCGGCAGGCAGGCAGGCAGGCGGCAGGCAGGCAGGCAGGCGGCAGGCAGGCAGGCAGGCGGCAGGCAGGCAGGCAGGCGGCAGGCAGGCAGGCAGGCGGCAGGCAGGCAGGCAGGCGGCAGGCAGGCAGGCAGGCGGCAGGCAGGCAGGCAGGCGGCAGGCAGGCAGGCAGGCGGCAGGCAGGCAGGCAGGCGGCAGGCAGGCAGGCAGGCGGCAGGCAGGCAGGCAGGCGGCAGCAGGCAGGGCAGGCAGCGGCAGCAGGCAGGCAGGCGGCAGGCAGGCAGGCAGGCGGCAGGCAGGCAGGCAGGCAGGCGGCAGGCAGGCAGGCAGGCAGGGCACAGGGGCAGCAGCGGCAGGGGGGCAGGGGCAGCAGCGGCAGGGGGGGCAGGGGCAGGCAGCGGCAGGTGGGGCAGGGGCAGCAGCGGCAGGGGGGCAGGGGGCAGCAGCGGCAGGGGGGCAGGGGCAGCAGCGGCAGCGGGGGCAGGGGCAGCAGCGCAGGGGGGCAGGAGGCAGCAGCGGCAGGGGGGCAGCAGCGGCAGCAGGGCAGGGGGGCAGGGGCAGCAGGGGCAGCAGCGGCAGCAGGGGGGCAGCAGCGCGGAGGGGGCAGGGGCAGCAGCGGCAGCGGGGGCAGGAGCAGCGGCAGCAGGGGCAGCAGGGCAGCAGGGGCAGCAGGGGCGGCAGGGGCAGCAGCGGCAGGGGGGCAGGGGCAGCAGCTGGGGGGCAGGGGCAGCAGCGGCAGGGGGGCAGGGGCAGCAGCGGGCAGGGGGGCAGGGCGCAGCGGCAGGGCAGGTGGGCAGGGGCAGCAGCGGCAGGGGGGCAGGGGGCAGCAGCGGCAGGGGGGCAGGGTCAGCAGCGGCAGGGGGCAGGGGCAGCAGCGGCAGGGGGGCAGGGTCAGCAGCGGCAGGGGGGCAGGGGCAGCAGCGGCAGGGGGGGGCAGCCGAGCAGCAGGGGCAGCAGCGGCAGGCAGGGGCAGCAGCGGCAGCAGGGGCAGGGCAGCAGCGGCAGGGGGCAGGGGCAGCAGCGGCAGGGGGGCAGGGGCAGCAGCGGCAGGGGGGCAGGGGTCAGCAGCGGCAGGGGGGCAGGGGCAGCAGCGGCAGGGGGGCAGGGGCAGCAGCGGCAGGGGGCAGGGGCAGCAGCGGCAGGGGGGCAGGGGCAGCAGCGGCAGGGGGCAGGGGCAGCAGCGTGCAGGGGGGCAGGGTCAGCAGCGGCAGGGGGGCAGGGGCAGCAGCGGCAGGGGGGCAGGAGTCAGCAGCGGCAGGAGGGCAGGGCAGCGGCAGCAGGGGCAGGGCAGCGCGCAGGGGGCAGGAGTCAGCAGCGGCAGGAGGGGCAGGAGCAGCAGCAGCAGGGGGGCAGGGGCAGCAGGGCAGGCAGGGCAGGCAGGGCAGGCAGGCAGGCAGCAGGCAGGCAGGGCAGGCAGGGCAGGCAGGCAGGCAGGGCAGGCAGGCAGCAGGCAGAAGGCAGGCAGCGGCAGCAGGGCAGGCAGCGGCAGCAGGCAGGCAGGCAGGCAGGGCAGGCAGCGGCAGCAGGCAGGCAGCGGCAGCAGGCAGGCAGGCAGGGCAGCAGGCAGGCAGGCAGGCAGCAGGGCAGGCAGGCAGCAGGCAGGCAGGCAGGCAGGCAGGCAGGCAGGCAGGCAGGCAGGCAGGCAGGCAGGCAGGCAGGCAGGCAGGCAGGCAGGCAGGCAGGGGGGCAGGCAGGCGGGCAGGCGGGCAGGAGAGGGCGCAGGGAAGCAGTGCGGGGGCAGCAGGGGTAGAGACCCTCCTCCACACTGCATGTGTGCCTATGAGCACGGCTGGGGGGGTGGGGTGCAGGTGAGGCCCTAGGGGCGGGCCGTTTGGCCCCTCCCCGCCCCGCCGCTCCCTCATCACGCCGTACTAGGGCCCTGCCCACCATGCCTCCCTCCCCTCGTCACGCCAATCACACCTGTGCTGCCACGCAGGGGGCGTGCGGGGGCACGTACCGGCAGTACCGCCAGGTGGTTGAGTCGCTGTTTCCATGCGAGGCCTGGGCTGAGGGGCAGCTGGGGGAGGCTGGGCCGCCACAGCCCCCAGGCCCACAGCCGCAGCAGGCCGGGCCTGCCCCCTCCCCCTCAGCCCCCCCCTCAGCCTCCCCCTCAGGGCCTGAGACAGCTGCTGCTGCGCCCCAACCTAAGGGGCTTGGCAGCCCGTGAGCCCGTGAGGTGGGTGACCTAGGCTGAAGGAGGGTAGAAGGTGGGTGGGTGGGGGGGGAGGGGAGCAGCCGGGGTAGGGAGGGGAGTTGGCGGAGGTGGGTCAGGAGGGGGGGGTGGGTCAGGAGGGGGGAGTCAGGAGGGGGGGGGCCAGGTTAAACTGTTTGGGTTGAGGGGGACCTGCCTGAGGGGCTCCTCTCCTCCCCGCGCTCCTCACCTGACCTCCTGCCCCCACACCTCTGCCAGCAGCAGCAGGGCCGTGTTCTTCCAGGGCCCTATTGGCGGTTCTTATGAGGAGCCGGAGGAAGGGAGGGAGGGGGAGGGGAGGGGGGCAGTTGGCAGTCTTCAAACTGACACAGTGCAGGGGGTAGGAGCACAACGCACTAACCCCTGACGTACCACCCCCTGCTCCCCTTTCCTCCCACCATGCAGGCAGGAGGCTGCTGCCGGCCAGGCTGCTGGGCCCTTCCCCACCTCCACCTTGGCCTCCCCCTCCCGGCCTGTCCCCCCTCCCCCCCCAGTCTGCTGGTGTGGGGTGACACGGTGGTCATGGTGTCGTCAGTGGCGGGGGCAGCGCTGCGCTGCATGACACGACAGGGCCTGGTGGCCCATGTGGTGGCAGGGGGGGCGGGCCTCCTGGCCCTGCGCCTGCATGCTGCAAGGGCTGCAGTCAGCCAAGGTGGCCTGCACAGACAGCCGGTGAGGTGGGGTGCAGGG